>PISW01004960.1:0-147764 GCA_004023785.1 Mungos mungo
ATTTATTTTTGATACAGAGAGAGACAGAGCATGAAAGGGGGAGGGGCAGAGAGAGGAGGAGACACAGAACCAGAAGCAGGCTCCAGGCTCTGAGCTAGCTGTCAGCACAGAGCCCGACGCGGGGCTCGAACCCACCAACGTGAGATCTGACCTGAGCCGAAGTCGGCCGCTCAACCGACTGAGCCACCCAGGCGCCCCCAAGAGTCAGATGCTTAACTGATTAAGTCACCCAGGGGCTCTCCGTTTTAACCATTTTTAAGTGTATATTTTGGTGGCATGAGGTACATTCATACTATTGCATAACCATCACCACCTTCCATCTCCAGAACATTCTTCATTTTGCAAAACTAAAACTGTACCTGGGGCACCTGGCTGGCTCAGTCGGTAGGGCAAGTAAATCTTGATCTCGGGAGTGTTGGTTGGAGCCTCATGTTGAGTGTAGAGATAACTTAAATAGTAAAAATCTTAAAAAAACAAAACCAAACACAACAACCATGTACCCATTAAACACTAACTTCTATCCCCCTACCTCTAGACCTTTGGTAACTCCCTGGCACCCACCATTTTACTTTCTGTCTCTACCTGGTTGACTACTCCAAGTACCTCATGTAAGTGGAATTCTACAGTATTTATCCTCTTGTGATTGGGTTATTTTACTTAGCATAAGGTCTTCATGTTTCATTCACCTTGAGGCATGTATCAGAATTTTCTTCCTGTTTATTTATTTATTTTTATTAAAAATTTTTTAATGTTTATTTTTGAGAGACAGAGAGACGGAGCATGAGTGGGGAAAGGACAGAGAGAGAGGGGGAGACACAGGATCTGAAGACAGGCTCCAGGCTCTGAGCTAGCTGTCAGCACAGAGCCCGATGTGGGGCTTGGACCCACGAACCGTGAGATCATGGCCTGAACCGAAGTCAGACGCTTAACTGCCTGAGCCATCCAGGCGCCCCTGTTTATTTTTAATTTCAATATATTTGGCATATAATGTTACAAAAAATATGGAACGCTTCACAAATTTTTGCATTATCCTTACACAGTGGCCATGCTAGTCTTCTCTGTATTCTTCCAATTTTAGTATAGGTACTATTGAAGCCAGCATTTTCCTGTTTTAAGATGAATCATATTCTATTGTATACATACACACACACACACACACACACACACACACCACATTTTATTTACCCATTCTTCTATTGATAAACATCTGGGTAGCTTCCACCTTCTGGCCTCTCTGAATAATGCTGCTATGAATATGGGAGAGCAAATATCTGTTTGTATCCCTGCTTTTAATTCTTTCGATACTAGAGGTGGCATTGCTGATTATATGGTAATTCTACTTTTAATTTTTATTTATTTATTTATTTTTAAACATTTTTTAAAAATGTTTTATTTATTTTTGAGACAGAGAGAGACAGAGCATGACTGGAGGAGGCACAGAGAGAGAGGGAGACACAGAATCTGAAGCAGGCTCCAGGCTCTGAGTTGTCAGCACAGAGCCTGATGTGGGGCTCGAACCCACGAATGCGAGATCGTGACCTGAGCCGAAGTCGGACGCTCAACCGACTGAGCCACCCAGGCGCCCCTACTTTTAATTTTTTAAAAAAAATTTTACATTTATTTATTTTTGAGAGACAGAGAGAGACTGTAAACAGGGGCGGGGCAGAGAGAGAAAGAGACACACAGGATCTGAAGCAGGCTCCAGGCTCTGAGCTAGTGGTCAGCACACAGCCCGATGCAGAGCTCGAACCCACGAACCGTGAGATCATGACCTGAGCCAAAGTGGGATGCCCCACCGACTGAGCCACCCAGGCGCCCCTCTACTTTTAATTTTTGAAGAACTGCTGCATACAACTATTCTTTTTTATTTAAAACAAAAATTTTAAACATTTATTCATTTTTGAGAGAGAAAGAGCGTGAGTAGGGGAAGTGCAGAGAGAGAGGGAGACACAGAATCAGAAGGAGGCTCCAGGCTCCGAGCTGTCAGCACAGAGCTCAACCCCGGGCTTGAACTCACAAATTGTGCGATGATGACCTGAGGCAAAACCAAGAGTCTGAGGCTTAATTGCTTCATCCAAAGAGCCACCCAGGCACCTCAGGAATGTTCCTTAAATAGGGGCTGCACTGGGGAGTACAAGCTAATTCCTTGTTCTTTGAGGCTTTTAGTTCCACTCTTAGAGACCTTGGCTCTACTTTCTGAGATCCCCTACTTTCTATAAAAATGGCTTCTGTTTGTAGCTGAGCTGTTTCCTCAGCCCACTTCCTTCCCATGCAGACCCGGGGCCTTGGAGGGCTACTCGAAATCTGGACAACCCCAACTTCTTTCAGTCCAGGCTGATACACGTCCCTTAAAAGGTGTTGTAGGCTTTCTATGTGAGATTTTTTAAAAACATTTTTTTTTTAATGCTTATTTATTTTTGAGAGACAGAGCGTGAGCAGGGGAAGGGCAGAGAGAGAAAGAGACACAGAATCCGAGGCAGGCTCCAGGCTCTGAGGTGTCAGCACAGTGCCCGATGCGGGGCTCAAACTCACAAACTGTGAGATCATGACCTGAGCCAAAGTCAGCCGCTTAACCAACTGAGCTACCCAGGTGCCCCCTCCATGAGACTTACAGTCTATACCATGAGAGAAAAGCCACACCCACAATTCTTTTTTTGATGCAGGCCTACCCCTTAGACTTCTTCATAGCTATTTTGAAATTAGGCTTCTCTGGGACCAAGATTCCTAGTAAGATTCCTGGAAGCCCTTTGGTCTACTAGGTACCCTCTTTAATGTTTCTGAAGTTTTAGCAAAGGGTCTGATAGCCAACCCCTCAATTTGATTTTACCCTGAGGCTATTTCTTACTCTGAGAATCTTTTGCTGCCTGGATCAGCTGGAGATGTGAAGCAGCTTTGTTTTCCAACATAAGCAAGTCCTGGACTTCCCGTTTCTTCTAAGTTCTACTTGCAGACTCTGGTTCCTTCTTTCGCCCCCCTCTCTCTGGAAGTACTT
This sequence comes from Mungos mungo, assembly GCA_004023785.1. NCBI lineage: Eukaryota > Metazoa > Chordata > Mammalia > Carnivora > Herpestidae > Mungos > Mungos mungo. Next base: position 2,993 of record PISW01004960.1, read on the forward strand.
TTATCCTGTGCAGCCAGGATTAGCCAACTGGGACTTCCAACATTCCACTTGGAAGTCAGTGTAGCTAAATTCAAAAGCTTATTAGCTGCCTTTTCTGTCTTCCAAGTCACCACAGGTGACATTGTTGCCAGCTGTTTTAGTGCTACATTGTGCAGATCACCCTTCCAAATTTTTCACTGCTTTTCCCATCTCTGCTGACGATCCTTCCACTAGTTTTCCAGCCTTTGCTCACAGTTCCCTTCTGCTTTTCCAGCCTCTGCCCATTGCCTGTCCCCAAACCAAGTCCTCGTTTTTTGGCTTTGTCCTGGTCTCGCTACACTCACGGAAACGGTAATTGCATCAGTGAGAGTTTGGTCAGGCCAGCAGAGGCGTCAAGAGCACCATGGAAGAGAAGGCGTTAGGAATTCGAGACATTACACAAAGGGAAGACAGAGGGAAGTAAGCGGAAGTCTGGTAGGGGAGTTGAAGGCTCAGAAGAGTCGTTATCCAGACCGCCTGCAGCTGGGCAAGTTGGAGTTGCACAGAAATCTGAGAGGCCAACCACCGTTCAGGCTCTGAAATGGGACCACAAAGGGAGAGCTCACAGACAGGTCTTCAGAAGCTGTTGCCTCTGTGAGTCTGCTACTGCACATCCGCCGGTTTTACCCGGGGCTGCTGTTAGTCCCCGGGCCCGCTGTTGGGAAGACGATCTGCGTGCAGGGGGCAGAATAAAGACAAGCGGGGGCCTGCCCAACCCCCCTGAGTCTGTCCTCCCTTCGCCTTGTCCGACTGTACAACCTCCTGAAGATAATGGCTAGTTTTTCACTCCTGCCTTCCAAATTCCACTCAAGTTCCTCTTCTGGCCCGTTCTGACTTGGAACACACAGAGAAGGGGATTCTGGGAACTGTAGTTAACAAGTGGGTAGTAAGAGCCCCATCTAGTGCACAGCGCATGCATTTTTCCGTGCCTCATGGGGGAAATGGTACCACTTTATTGAGGTCTATTGTGAACGGCAGAGAAGTACAGAGATCCAGGCACTTATGAGCATGTGGGTAAGTGGAACCAAGGGACTGATAGTGCCATCATGACTTTGAGTGACTGGCCTGACTCGATTTTCTGTTGGAAGACAGAAGAATCCAGCCACAGAACCGAGCTGTGGTGTCCACCACTTGGTTCACATTAATCTAGGCTCTCTGTCATCTGTATTCATTAAAACTGATCTTATCAAGAATACTATTGACCTCCTCGATGCTAAACCCAATGGATGCTTTTTGGTTTTTATCATATTTTATTTTTGGGGTACTGTATGAATTGTGAACCATTTCCTCCTTGGCCTTCTTTCTTGGCTCTTAGGATGGTTTCTCCTTTTGAGATTTCTTGTGTTCTGTCTGTCCCTAAAATTCTTGTGTTAGGGTTGCAGGCAGGGCTCTCTTCTACTCGGCGCTGAGCTGGAGTGAGCCTGTAGCAGCTTTCAAAAACCGATCGGGTGCATCTTGTCACAGTTCCACGTTCAGTGATGACAAGTCGGTAGTTTGAAATTGACCACAGTGGGAGTATTTACACCACAGACATCAGCAAATGCTACAGGCAGGGCTTCTCTTGCGGGAGAGTGGGTCATGAAACACTTCACAGCAGCGCATCCCTGCTTCTGTTCTCGCTTTTCACATGCGCTCCCTGGATAAGCCACAGTTTGGGTTTCAAGCACCATCCCTGTATTCATGACTGTCATATCTTTCATCTCCAGTTGAGATCTGCCTTTAGGCCCAGCTTTTCAGATACTTCTGGCTTCCCCTGGCTGTCCCACAAGCATATCGTATTTCCCCTTAAAATAGCTCTTTTTTTTTTTAATCGTCTCTCTGCGAATAGCACCATCCTTGCCCCGATTTTTACCCATCATCTCACTACCCCTTATACAAACAATCATTAAATATTCATCTGGGGTACCTAGGTGACTCAGTTGTTTAAGCGTCTGACTTTGGCTCAGGTCATGATCTTGCAGTTTGTGGGTTTGAGCCCCGCGTCAGGCTCTGTACTGACAGCTAGCTCAGAGCCTGGGGCTGGTCTTCGAATTCTCTGTCTCCCTCTCTCTCTGACCTTCCCCTGCTAATATTGTCTCTCTCTCTCTCAAAAATAAAAAATAAAAAAATTAAAGGGGCGGCTGGGTGGTTCAGTCGATTAAGCAGCTGACTTCTGCTCGGGTCATGATCTCGCAGTCTGTGAGTTCAAGCCCCATGTTGGGCTCTGTGCTGACAGCTCAGAGACTGGAGCCTGCTTCAGATTCTGTGTCTCTCTCTCTCTCTGCCCTCCCCTGCTCACGCTCTGTCTCTCTCTCTATCCCTCAAAAATAAAGAAGCATTAAAAAAATAAAAAAACAAATATTCATCAAATATACTCAATCACTACTCTGATTCTAAAATCCAGCTGGTCTTCCTCATACCCATTGCAACAACCCTGACTGAGTTTCTCTCCCAGACCGCTATTCCCCACACAGTTACCTCATAAGAAAAAACATTTTCCTGTCCCTGCATAAGAGATTTTAGATCAAAACATTATAAATATTTGACAAAAGGCTCTTCTAATGAGCCTTGCAGACCCAAAGCAAAACTTAAAGGGGTTAAAAACACAAAATTGCATTTGAGTCTTGCCCAGAGAAAAGGAACCTAATTTGGAGATAAAAAATAAATACAAGGTCAAAAACATAGTCCATTTGAGTCGGACTGGTCTGAAGAGAGTGGAGCCTAAACTGGAGAATAGAAGTGGAAAACAAGGACAGAACACAGTGCCTTCCCAAGGTCTACATTCTACCTTGTGCTGACTTCAGTTACGAAGAATCTTAGCTTTATTGGCTTAAATGATATATACACCATCCTATTTTTTGCTGAAGACATCCTGTTATGTTCTTGGTTGTGGGATTCGCTCAACTTCACTGTAAGTGCATGACATGACTTGGTTGTAATTTGTTAATCAAAAACAAAGTCATAATTATTGGCAAAAAATCAACCCGTACAAAATGAGATAGGTTTGTCACTTTCTTAATCTTGGGGTCTGACGCAAAAATGAATGAGATAGTTCTCTGTAGGCTTTCAATGATTAAAGCATCTTATCATAAAAAAATTAGTCATTATAAAAATTTTCTATTTTTCTAATGTCATCACTTCCAATGATTAAAACATCTTAGCACGAAGAATTAGTCACTGTAAACAATACCTGTTTTCTGATGTCGTGTTATTGCTTGATCAATAAAAAGAGACACCAAAGCAGACAGAGCAGAGATGCCTGCCTGGTGATCAAGAAAGAAACATGTGGCTCTCTCATCACTCTCTGGCGCCAACACCGTCCATCCTTCGGGGAACCCTGGACCTGCTGGAGCTGGCCTCTGGCACCTCGGTGCACAAATTCTTTATAATGAGAACTTGCTTCCCCTTTCAACCTCACAGCTTATCACAACTTCCCCAGACAGTTTTCATTCCAACAACTTCACACTAAGATTTTTCATTTCTGGATTTTTTTTTGTTGTTTTTTACTGTTTATTTATCTTGAGAGGGAGAGGAAGAGAGAGAGAATCTCCAGGAGGCTCCATGCTCAGCACAGAGCCCCACACTGAGGCTCAGTCTCATGACCATGAAACCATGATCTGGGGTGAAATCAAGAGTCAGATGCCCAATCGACTGAGCCTCAGTCGCTCTCCCCCTGGGGTTTTTGATGTGCAGAGCTCTCTACCTGAGCCACACCTCCTCTCGGCTCTCACTTTCTCCGTTCAATCCCCTCGTCTTTTAACTCAGAAAGCACGTCTTCTGTGGGGCAGAGACAATGCTCTGTGCTCACTGAATCATTTCATTTTCTTTCTTGGGCCCAGAAAACCTGCATGATCCACATCTCTTGCATCTAGGTGGGGCCATGTGGCCAGTCCTGGTTAATGGCAGGTAATTGAAAAGTGTGTGTTTTTCAGATGCAAGTTGTTAAGTATCTGATGTGCCTTTCCCTTACATACCACCATCCCCACCCTACCCCACCCCTGCTCTATGCTGGGTGACTCAGGGGCAGCCTTGAAACTCTAAGCATGGATGCTGCCTAGGTCCCCTGAGACCCCTTTGGAGGAGACTACCAAGAAATCTGCCCAAGCTGAACAAAAAATCTTTGTTGTGTTAAATCACTGACACTTAGGGGTGGCAAATAAATGTCCTGATCAATGCAGTTTGGGAATCTGTTCCTACATCCCCTTTGAGATTTGGTCGAGGACTCCCCTGTGCACCCCCATCCCACTCTGTACTTATTCCTCATCTAGACCTTGTGTCTCTGTAGATGTCCGTGTTGTTGTTTGTCTCTGGCAGCCGGCAGCTCTTTGAGGCCAGGGATTGTGCCTTGTTCGTGGCTGCCTAGCACAGCATCCAGCACAACTGTAACTGGCTTGCCGGTTCGCTACACTAATCCTTTCTGCTCCTCTTCATTGGCCAGTTGAGGCCTCACGTTTGCCTGAGCGCAGAAACGCTTGAAGCTGTCCCCTCCCCCACCCAGTCATCCAAGAATACCAGGGGCTTATTCAGTCCAAAGGGAGAAGTTCTGCTCTCAAACATTAGGCAGAGAAAAAGCTAGAGGATTGAGTCAGTTCACCTCTGGGCTCCGGGGTAGGACTGCTGTTCCTTAGATCATTGATCTGTGATTCACTCTAGTCAAAGCCTGGCCGCCATTGCTATTCCTCCTCTGTGGCCGTCCAGGCTCTGATAAGGGACCTCGATCACCTGTGCAGAATTCTCTTTCATGGTGGGTTCCCCTCTGACGCCTCTGACGTGCTTTGTTCCTACCCCTTTTCAAGACTTCGGAGTGGTTGCCTAGGACACCGAATCTCACAGGGAAGGGGTCAGGGTTTCATCACTTTCCTCCCGGGATGCTTCTTGCTCCCCACGCAAATTTACAGTAACCACCTCCATATACCAAGCTTTGAGAGGTAACTTTTTCAGGCCACAAAAGGTCCTCTTATCCTTTCTCCCAGAGCAGCAGGTGTCTGTTCATCATGTATTTACATAACTATAAAGGCCACTCGTGGATGCTGCCCCCCTCCACCCACCAACAGAGAGCAGACACATTCTAAATGATATTCTCTGTTCAGCGAAATCACCAGTTCTCAACCTTGTTGTCTCAGGACTCATTTTTACTTTTAACAATGATTGAACTTTTATTTCAGGGCTTCTGTTTATCTATACTTACAATATTGGAAATTAAAATAGAGAAGCTTAAAAAACACCTTCATTAATTCATTTAAAAATAACAATATTGGGGTGCCTGTGTAGCTTAGTCAGTTAAGCGTCTGACTCTCGGTTTTGGCTCAAGTCATGATCTCATGGCTCTTGAGTTGAAGCACTGCATCGGGCTCTGCGGTCATCCAAGAGCCTGCTTTGGATCCCTCTCTCTCTCCCTCCTGCCCCCCATTGCTCTCTCTCTCAAAAGTAAAATAAACAGGGGCATCTGGGTGGCTCAGTCGGTAAAGTGGCTGACTTCGGCTCAGGTCACGATCTCGCGGTTGGTGGGTTCGAGCCCCGCATCAGGCTTTGTGCTGACAGCTCAGAGCCCAGAGCCTCCTTCGGATTCTGTGTCTCCCTCTCCCTCTTCACCTCCCCTCTTCATGCTCTGTCTCTCTCAAAAATAAATAAACGTTAAAAAAAATTAAAGGGCAACTGGGTGGCTCAGTCAGTTAAGCGTCTGGCTTTGGCTCAGGCCATGATGTCACAGTTCGTGGGTTCGAGCCCTGCGTTGAGCTCTATGCTGACAGCTCAGAACCTGAAGCCTGCTTCAGATTCTGTGTCTTTCTCTCTGACCCTCCCCTGCTCACACTGTCTCTCTCTGTCTCTCAAAAATAAATTTTAAAAAGTTGGAAAAAAATTTAAAAAAATAAAATAAACATTAAACCATAACAGCAATAAATCCTGTACATGTTAATGCAAATAAAATTTATTTTATGAAAGTAGCTATATTTTCCAAAATAAAAAGCTTTAGTGAAAAGAAAAAATTCACATTTTTGTAAATATCTTTTCTATCTGGCATAAGAGAAGATGCTGGATTCTCATATTTATTTCTGGATTCAATCTGCTGCAATATGTAGTTTTGTTTGAAGTACTTGGGAAAAGGAGGAGTGTTTTAGTAGCCTTTTTAGGTAATAATATATATTATTCTTTGATACTGCACCAAAAACTGATAAATTTTAATTTCTTAAAATTTAGTTTGCAATGTTGAATCTGAAATCATATCCAATCTGTTGGCCTATTTTGCAATTTGTCTTTTTATTAATGTTAGTTATTTATTTATGCAAGTTTATTTATTTACTTTTTTGAGAGAGACAGAGAAAGAGGCAGAGAGAGAAAGAGAGAGAGATGGAGAGAATCCCAAGCAGGCGCCACAGTATTAGCTCAGAGCCTCACATAGGACTCGATCTCACAAACTGTAAACCTGAGCTGAAAATCAAGAGTTGGACACCCTGAGCTGACATCAAGAGTTGTCACCCAGGTGCCTCAATCTATTTTGCAGTTTTATTGGAGTTTTGGTTTTTTTGTTGTTGTTGTTGAGAGAGTGAGTGTGAGTGAGGGACAGTGAGAGAGGGAGAGAGAGCAGGAGAGAGAATGTGGATCCCAGAATGGGGCTCGAGCTCACCCAATGTGGGGCTCAAATTCACGAACCATGAGATCATGACCTGAGCTGAAGTTGGATGCCTAACTGACTCAGTCACCCAAGGGCCCTGGATCTTTTACCCATATAAAACTTTGGTAATCGTGTGCTGGTCGTGTGGAAACTACTAGTCTCCTGAATCTTGCAGATCTTTTGAATGTTGCCACAAGTCACTAGACAATCTTTAAAGAATCACATTCATTGTCTTCTCCATTTATCTCATCAGAATACCTTTAAGGATTAGGAAGCTGTTAAACTCACAGTGGCAGATACAAGTTTTCCAAAATCCTAATTTTCCCTTAAAAGCTCACATTTTATCTCTGGCAACCAACACTGTCAGTTGTTTTCCTTGAAGTGACAGGCTCACTTCATTTATGTTTGAGAAAATGTGCCAAATACCCAAGTCAAAATAATCATAGTATGTCTGTCAGTTCTTTCAAGTAAAAATGGTGTTCCATGAAAAAGCTGCTAGTTCAGCTCACAACTCACACAAAAGCAATCACACAAGTGCTTTTCCCTGGGGCAACCATGCTACTATGGCATGCAGCAGAAATGTTTTATTTCCGTTTCGTCACATAGAATATTAAAAAGATGTATAATTAGAGTTGGGATTTAATACAATTAATAATTTTAAGTAAAATTGGCTTTATTTTTTATCTATCTATCATTTTTGTTTGTTTTTTGTTTGTTTTATTGTGGATGTATGAAAATAGTTTTGTGCCACTGCCTTGATTTGTGTGAAGTGGCTAACATTTTTACACACATTTGCTTTAGTACCAGTAGTGAAAATGTAAGTATGGAAAAGGCAAATGACATCTTAAGGAATATTATTAAAATACTTTGATATTATAGATACCCTGAAAGGATCTTGGGTCCTCCAAGATTTTCAAGCCACACTCTAAGAGCTGTTGAATTAGACAGTTCTTCTTCCTCCTAATTAAAACAAAAACAAAAAACCCACAAAAAACGTATTGAGGTATAATTGATATACAATAAGCTGCACAAATTCTTCTTTACCTAGGAAAAATTCTTGAATTCTACCTTATCAGGCACCCAGGACATGGAAACACTTATCCCAGACTTACCATGTATTCCCTGCCTCTGACTTGGAGTTGGCTATTTCTTCAAGGAGCTTGCTTCCATTTAGTGAAGGACAGTATTTAGAACACAGACTCTGGATACTAAGCATGCTCACTGCTACTGGTTTAAGACTGCTTTAGGTCTTTTGAGTGGTTAGAGCTAGGAGATATAACTATATGTATCTCTGTATATCTCTCTATATAAGTAGATAACTTGAAGGAGAAAAGAGAATTTTCATACTACCCTCTGAATTCTTGGCTGAGGCTCCTGTAATAAAAGACAGATTAATAAGAGAAGAACAAACAGAAGTTTATTGACATGTGTACTTCATGTATATATGGGCGTTGCCTAGGGAGAAATGAATAACTCTCAGAGGTGGCTTAGAACTCCAGCTTAAATATCATCTTCAGCTAAAGACAAAAGAAAGGTGTAGAAGAGACTCCTTATGTGGAAATTACCAGAAAAGGTATGGTAAACAAGAGTATGATTTGTTATGCAGATTTAAGTGGTGCCTTCTTCATTGACAAATTGTACCCTGGATTAACTTTTCTCTTTCTTGGTAGAAAGGAGAGAAAGGATACTTTGTAAATGAATGTTTTGCTTTGGAGGGAAGATAGAGAGCTTTTCTTGTTGCTGCCTATTCTTAATTGCTTTCAGCTCAAATTAATGCTATGCCAAAGTGGAATATTTTGGGGCGACATATTTTGCAACCCTTCAATAGATAGATTGAAAAATCAGGCTTCTATTAATATTTCAAATTCAAATTTAATAAGTTCAGAGTGTTTATTTACTTATTTTATTTTATGCTTCTATCTCTTTTATGCTGAAAAATCGTGGTACCAAACAACAGTAATGTAATTATTTATTTTCTTGACCTATAATGTGTATAAAATAGTTTGTGAACTTTTAAAAATAATTTTAAAATTAAAGTTCACCTATTTATTTATTTTAAAGTTTATTTATTTATTTTGAGAGAGAGAGCGTGTGTGAGAGAGTGGGGAAGGGGCAGAGAGAGAGGAGAGACAGAGAGAGGGAGAGAGAGACAATTCCAAGAAGTCTCTGCACTGTCACTATAGAGCCCACTGTGGGGGCTCAAACCCATGAACCATGAGATCATGACCTAAACTGAAGTTGGTTGGTTAACCAACTGAGCCACTCAGGTGCTCCTAAAGTTCATCTATTTATTTTGAGAGGTGGGGGAGGGGCAGAGATAGAGAGAAAATTCCAAGCAGGCTCTACATTATCAGCCCAGAGCCCAACATGGGGTTCAATCTCATGACTCTGTGATCATGACTTGGCCAAAATCAAGAATTGGATGCTTAACTGACTGAGCCACCCAGGAGCCCCAGTTTGTCAAGATTTTTATATGATTGGATCCATGTTCTCAATGAAGCGTGTGGTAAGGTTATCAGCTGAGAGTGAAAGGAGCAAGGGTATTGAAGGTGTGAGCACAGAGAAGAGCTAAAGTAGTCCTTTTCAAAACGGGTAAGGGAATTTTCTACAGCACACAGTAGTATTGTCTGGGGGCTTTAATTCTTCTCTTTGGGGTTTGTGATAATAAATTTAATGTGACAACAATCAGCATGGTTGTGTGACTTTCTGCAGTTATGGACCCTGCTCACATATGGTCATGGATTGTATGTAGGGGTCTAGTCAGGACTGGGATTTTAAAGGTAAATGCAAAGAAGACAGAGAGGAGTCAGAATCTAAGTATAACAGTAAGATGGAAGTAAGAACACGAGGGCAGTGAAGAAAGTGAAAAAATGATTAGGCCAATGGATTAAAGATCCCTGTAAGATAAAAAATAGCTAGAGCAGGGGATCCAGAGTTAGTAAACTGGAAGGATAAAAATAAGAAGGAATGATCAAAGGGTGGGACGCTTTGAAAGCATGATTCTGAGGAGGAAAAAGCTACACAGGATAACATGTGACAGGGTCTGAGAATTCAGTAGAAGTAGAATGTTGGAACAAGAGATAAGGGGATAGTTGTTCTTAAGAATTCTCAGAGATATGGGAGGTGAGGTCCTAGGTGTCCTACCATACGTGGAATGTTATTGGAGTCGTTTGGATTTAAATGTCATGATATGGAGTAAACCCTGCAGTCTGGAGGATGGGCAGACATCCAGGTGACTGACTTCTGGGTTACACTTGGGGATCTTGTCTAGACAGCTTGAACTCTGGTGCAGATCCAGCTGCTTGTTGGATGCCTTTACTCCAGAATTGAGCCGATTGCTAGGACAACCACCCCTACCCAACCGTCGCTAATAAACTAACCTGCCGGGATATTTTGGTTCTTAAACAAGACTTCGAAGTCAGAGAACATATTGAAACTACTTGAGATGTCCCTTGAAGCTCTAGTTCAAGAAGGGAGGTTTTAGGCAGAGGGACCATTGTGTAGGCAACACAGTGTGAGCTTCCTAGAGTGATCAAGACCAAGAAATCCCAGGAATGACATGTGAGAGAGAATCCTGGAAATCAGTGTGCAAATCTATGGCCACAGAGTTCCAGAAAGAGGAAAGGAGGTCCTCGGTAGGTGTGCTTTGATTGGCCCAATGTCCCAATGTCTTATCCCAGCTGCAGTTGCTGGGAGAGGGTCCCCAGCACAATGGGCTTATTCTGTCAGGCAGGCAGCTAGAAAATCAGTGGCGCCCTTGGAGGAGGGCATATGCTGCCAGAAATTGTGGGTATTGGATTAGGACAAGAACTGAGGGCTTCTATTTGTCACTTGGCCATACCTTAGGAATGTTTAATAGTGACAGATCTCTGGGAAAGGGTAGTGAAGAACAATGAGAAGATGCCGATAGAAGTCACATGTAGTTTCAAAACTTTAGATGCCTCGGTGGCTACGGCTGACTGCTGAGATGACTAGTCCCTATTGTGGAGGTAACCAAGATTCACACAGCTTTTGATTATGTACTAACTGGATGGAGGAAAGCCCTGTGCATTTGTGTTATTATTACAGAGTTTTGCAAAGAGCTCTAAGACCCAGCCAGGAGAGATTTGAAGGAAAAAAACCCAGCTGAATTAGAGTCAGTGACTGCCACTACTATTCATAGTGATGTGTACCATGTATAGGAGGTAAAAACTCAAGAGTGAGGCCTAAGAGTCCAGTGAAATCAGGATACTGGCATATTTCAGAGATATTTCAAGGATCAGCAAAAAATCACAACAAAGTGAGTCAAATGAATATTTTGGTTTCCCGGTGCATATTAAAGCCATGTTTACATTATACTATAGTCCATTATGTGTGCAATGGTATTTTATCTAAACAAACAATGTACATATCTTGATTTAAAAAGCCTTATTGCTTTTTTAAAAAATGCTAACCATCATCTGAGCTTTCAACAAGTCATAACCTTTTCTTCTGGGGGAGGGTCTTGCTTTGATTCTGACGGCTGTTGACTGAGCCTGGGTGGTGGTTGCTGAAGGCTGGGGTGGTTGTGGCAATTTCTTAAAACAAGACAACAGTGAAGTTTACTGCATTGACTCTTCATTTCTTGAATGATTTTTCTGTCTCACGCAATGCTGTTTGATACCATTTTACCCACAGTGGAACTCCTTTCCTCCCTCCTACCACTTTAAAAAACATTTTAAGTTATCTCTATACCCAGTGTGGGGTTCAAACTCATAATCCTGAGATCAAGGGGCACATGCTCCACTGACTGAGCCAGCCAGGCACCCCAGGAGAACTTCTTTCAAAATTGGAGTCAATCCTCTCAAACCCTGTCACTGCTTAATCAACTAAGTTTATATAAGATTCTAAATCCTTTGTCATCCTTTCAACAATCTTCACAGCATCTTCACCAGGAGTAGATTCAATCTCAAGAAACATGTTCTTTGCTCATCCATAAGAAGCAATTCCTCATCGAATCATGTTTTATCAGGAGGTGGCAGCCATTGAGCCCCCTCTTCATACTCTCCTTCCAATTCTAGTTCTTTTGCTATTTCTACAGCACCTGCAGTTACTTCCTCCCCTGAAACCTTGAATCCCTCAAATTTACCTATAAACGTTGGGCTCAGTGTCTTCCAAATTCCTATTAATGTTGATCTTTTGACTTCTCATGAATCACAGATGTTCTTTGAAAAAAATTTTTTTTAATGTTTTTAATTTATTTTTGAGAGACAGACACAGCATGAGCAGGGGAGGGTCAGAGAGAGAGGGAGATACAGAATCCGAAGCAGGCTCCAGGCTCTGAGCCAGCTGTCAGCAGAGAGCCCCATGTGGGGCTCAAACCCATGAACCGTGAGATCATGACCTGAGCCGAAGTCGGACGCTCAACCGACTGAGCCACCCAGGTGCCCCATCACAGATGTTCTTAATGGCATCTAGGATGGTGAATCCTTTCCAGAAGGTTTTCAGTTTGCTTTGCCCAGTAAAGAATGCCCAGGGGAATCACTATCTATGGCAGTTGTAGTCTTACGAAGTGCACTTTTTTTTTTTATTTGAGAGAGCGAGCGAGCACAAGCAGTGCAGAGGGGGCAGAGGGAGAGAGAGACAGGATCTTAAGTAGGCTCCACGCCCAGCGATGCAGGTCTCAATCCCACGACCCCGGGATCATGACCTGAGCTGACATCAGATGCTCAACCAGCAGAGCCACCCAAGTGGCCCCATGAAATGCATTTCTTGAATGATAAGACTTGAAAGTCAAAATTACACCTTGATCCGCGGGCTGCAGAATGGATGCTGTGTCAGCAGGCATGAAAACAACATTCATCTCATTGTATGTGTCCATCAGAGCTCTTGGTGCATTGTCGATGAGCAGTCATGTTTTGAAAGGGATATTTTTTTTCTGAGCAGCAGATCTCAGCGGTGAGCTTAAAATATTCGTAAGCCATGTTGTAAACAGATGTGCTGTCATCGAGGCTTTGTAGTTCTATCTGTAGAGCGCAGGCAGAGTAGATTGAACATAATTCTTATGGGCCCTGGGATTTTGAGAATGATAAGTGAGCTTTGGCTCTTGACACTTCAAGTCATCAGCTGCATTAGCCTGTCCTTTGAAGCTTTGAACCCAGGCAGTGACTTCTCCTCTCTAGCTATGAAAGTCCCGGATGGCATCTTCTTCCACAATAAGGCTGTTTTCTTTACATTGAAAATCTGTCATTTAGCGTAGCCGCCTTCGTTAATTATTTTAGCTAGACCTTCTGGATAACTTGCTGCAGCTTCTCGATCAGCACTTGCTGCTTTTGTCTTATTGATGTGACTTCTTCTCTTAAACCTCATAAATCAACTTCTGCCAGCTTCAAACTTTTCTTCTGCAGCTTCCTCACCTCTCAGCCTCCATAGAATTGAAGAGAGTTAGGACCCTGGTCTGGATGATGCTTTGGCTTAACGGAATGTTGCAGCCGGTCTGACCTTCTCTCCAGATCATTCAAGTTTTCTCTGTATCAGCAATGAGGCTGCTTCACCTTCTTACCATTTGTGTGTTCACTAAAATAGCACTTTTAATGTCCTTCAAGAAATTTTCCTTTACACTCATGACTTGGCTGTTTGGCTCAAGAAACCTAGCTTTTGGCCTATCTCAGCTTTTGACAACTTCCTCACTAAGCTTAATCATTTCTAATTTTTGATTTAGGGGGGACTGGGTGGCTCAGTTGGTTAAACGTCTGACTTTGGCTCAGGTCATGATCTCAGGGCTTGTGAGTTAGATCCCTACATCGGGCTGACAGCTCAGAGCCTGGAGCCTGCTTCGGATTCTTTGTCTCCCTCTCTCTCTGCCCTCCCCCACTGCTCATGCTCTGTCTCTCTCCCTCCTTCTTTCAAAAAAAAAAAAACATTAAAAATTAATTTTTGATTTAAAGTGAGAATTCTTTCTCTTGAACACTTAGAGGCCATTGTGGAGTTATTAATTGGCCTAATTTCAGTATTTTGTGTCTCAGGGAATGGGGAGGCCTAAGGAGGGGGAGAGAGAGAGAGAGAAAAAAGGAGAGAGAGAGAGAGATGGGGGAATGGCTGGTTGGTGGAACAGTCACAACACACGTTTATCAGTTAAGTTCATCATCGTATATGTGCACCCCCCATATACGTGGTTTGTGGCACCCCCAAACAATTACAGTGGTGACCTCAAACATCATCCACACAGATCACCATAACAAATATAATAACAAAAACGTTTGAAATATTGTGCCAGTTGACAAAATGTGACAGACACAAAGGGAGCAGATGCTGTTGGAAAAATGGCACCAATAGATTCGCTTGACGCAAGTTGCCACGAACCTTCAGTTTGTAAAAAAATGCAGTATCCGTCAAGTGCAATGAAATGCAGTGTGTCTGCACTAAAACAGGAGGTGACTAGGAGAGATGGTAAACCTTGCTTTCCCCCAGGAATCCTTGAAGTTTTGGGGACAGACACTACATTTCCCCCCTGAATATAGGATGGGACAGGGAGCCTTTTCTTTTAAGTACAATTGCAAACCACACTATATTAGTTTTAGATTTAGAACATAATGATTCAATTAAAAAAATTTTTTTTATGTTTTTTTATTTATTTTTGAGAGACAGAGAGAGACAGCGTGAGCAAGGGAGGGTCAGAGAGAGAGGGAGACACAGAATCTGAAGCAGGCTCCACGCTCTGAGCTAGCTGTCAGCACAGAGCCCGATGCAGGGCTCGAACCCACGAATGGTGAGATCATGACCTGAGCCAAAGCTGGACGCTCAATCGACTGAGCCACCCAGGCGCCCCAATGATTCAATGTTTATACACATTGCAAAACGGTTGCCACAATAAGCGTAGTTAGCATTCATCACCACACATAATTACAAAATTCTTTTTCTTGTGATGGGAACTTAAAAACATTTTTATTTTATTTATTTATTAAAAATTTTTTATGTTTATTTGTTATTGAGACAGAAATAGAGCATGAATAGGGGAGGGGCAGAGAGAGAGGGAGACACAGAATCTGAAACAGGCTCCAGGCTCTGAGCTGTCAGCACAGAGCCCGACATGGGGCTCGAACCCACAGATTGTGAGATCATGACCTGAGCTGAAGTCAGATGCTTAACCGACTGAGCCACCCAGACACCCCTTAAAAACATTTTTTAAAAAATCCAGTAAAAGTAACATACAATGTTCTATTAGTTTCAGGTGTACAATATGGTGTTTTTAACAATTCTATACGTTATTCAGTGCTCATGATGATTCGCGCACTGTTGATCCCCTTCAAGGCCTATTTTACCCATCCCCTTCACAACCTCCCCTCTGGCCACCACCAGTTTGTTCTCTATAAGAACTCTTTTTTTAGTGTTTATTCGTTTAGTTTTTTTTGAGGTGGGGGAGGGGTAGAGAGAGAGGGCAGAGGATGTGAAGTGGGCTCTGGGCTGTGTCAGCAGAGAACTCCATTCGTGGCTTGAACTCTTAAGCTAGAAGATCATGACCTGAGCTTAAGTAGGACTTAATGAACCGACTGAGCCACCCAGATGTCCCATCTATGAGAAGTTTTAAGATTTACTCTCTTAACAACATTATAAACGTAGCTGCTGTCAAATTACCCTCCAGACAGGCTGTGCCCGTTTTCACTTTCACTGGCTAATTCTAAATTTTGTTTTAATGTTTATTTATTTTTGAGAGGGGTTGGGGTAGGGGCAGAGAGAGAGAGAGGGAGACACAGAATCCAAAGCAGGCTCCAAGCTCTGAGCTGTCAGCACAGAGCCCAATGTGGGGCTTGAAACTAGGAACCACAAGATCATGACCTGAGCTGAAGTCCGATGCTCAACCACTGAGCCACCCAGGTTCCCCTCACAGGCTGATTCTAATCATGAACTACATATTGAGGCTAGATGACCAAAGGAGTTGTGGACAAGCAAGCAACTGAGTTTTGGGTTACACCCAAATAACCTGTGTGGCATAGCTTCAGAACCTTTCACACCTGCGGCTACCCTCGTGGGTCATACCAAGTGGGTCTTGGTTACGGTGTCGTGCCCTTCATCAGTTTTTTTGTTGGTTTCACATCCTCTGTCCACCCTTTAAGCGTCTTTCTTTCTTGCTTTGTATATTTCTCTGAGAGATCTGATTCTTCCTACGGTTTTGAACTTTATAAATTGATACCTTCCAGATCTATACTTTCAGATACAAACTCATGTATTGTTGCCATTTGCTTTTGTTTTTAAAGTTTATTTATTTAGTTTTTAGAGACAGAGACAGCACGAGTGGAGGGAGGGCAGAGAGAGAGAGAGAGAGAGAGAGAGAGACCCAAGCAGGCTCCTCACTGTCAGCGCTGAGCCCTACATGGGGCTCAAACTCATCAAACCATGAGATGGTGACCTGAGCTGAAACCAAGATTTGGTCACTTAACGGACTGAGCCACCCCTCTTTGTTGCCTCAAAATAAATAAATAACTTTAAAAAAAAAGTAGCAACTTGGCCACTGCCATGGCTCTGTGACAGGACTCCTAGGCTCCAGTTTCCTCTTTTATAATCTATCCTTCAGCTCACTGTGAGTGAGAATGATCTTTTTAAGCTGTTTTTTTCTTTTTCTTTCTTTTTGTTTTCTTTTTTGAGACAGACAGAGACAGCACAAGCAGGGTAGGGGCAGAGAGGGAGAGAGAGAATCCCAAGCAGTCTCCGTGCTGTGAGCACAGAGCCCCATGCAGGGCTCGAACTAACACACCAGGCGGTCATGACAAGAGCCAAAACCGAGTCTTACACTTGACTGGCAGAGACACCCAGGCGCCTGACAATTATCTTTTTAAATACAAGTCCAGTCCCCAACCTGAATGTCTCACCTTTGTGACTTCCAGAATAAAATCTGAGTGATTCAGCACAAGGTCATTAGACATCTGGAATCCTGTGGGCCTGCGAGTTTCACGGTTTTCCAGTTCTTCCTCCCACACGCTCCCAGCTGCCCGTACCCCTAGCACAGCGGCCACAGTGAACTCTTGACTTTAACACCTCCTTTTCCTTCCTGGCTTACTTCTTGAATAGGGATCTGGTTAAAAGGTAACTTTTTTTTTTTAATAAATTCTTTTCTACCCTTTCTCATAAAGAACGGTGGAGACAGGGTTGATCACTCTCTGCACTGTCACGGAAGCGAGGGCGTACTAGCATTACTGTGCTCCCCACTCTGGACTACGGTCCTCTGATTACCTTGCTTGACAGGCCCTCCCGTGAGGAGGGGAGGTCCAAGCATCCTAGTCATTTTCACAGTCCCGACAATTCACAACGGCTGGCCCTAGTAGGCACTAAATACACATTTGTTTGAATCCGTGAATGAAACGGACGGTCTAGAGTAGCATATATGATCTGGGGAAAATCCTTTATTCTCATCTGGGATCAGTATTCTTTATTTGTAAAATGGTCCCTTCCTTTCTTAAAATTTTATAGTCTTCAGATAATAGATATGTCTCAACTCTTGAAATTATGGATTGGGCAGTGTTACTTTTGCTCTGTAAGTGACTATGATCATTTCATTAATATGAAATTTGCCGGGTGGCCTGATTTCTGTTCTGCACCGGCTGGCCATTACAGGTTTGCAGTGTTGCTCAGCCTGAGGTATACAGATTCGCCACGTCAGAATCAAAGAGCTCGGTGCAAGTGCATTTTTTATTCAAGGCAGTGCCAGAACTCCTTCAATGGATGCAAATGTTTGTCTCATATTTTCCTGGTACTTTCCCCCTTGGATATTTTTCCTGCTTTATTAAAGTATGATCGACAAACAAACATTATATGTACTTAGGTGGCATGAACATAATTTGGGGGGAAATGTTTTATTGTGGTAAAATACGCATAACATAAAATTTACCATTTTAACTATTTGTAAGTGTTCTTCCTTAAATTCTATTGGCAAATAATTCAAGGATATCATTCCAATCCCCCCTCACCACCAATGTTCGATAATATATTGAATATCTATCTTATCAATATATAGATTCCCCTACCCTGGTGGAAATCTACATGTTACTCAGAGGTCCATCACTTAGAATGAGCAAGCATAGGGATGCCTGGCTGGCTCGGTCAGAAGAGCATGGGATTCTTGATCTCAAGGTTGTGAGTTCGAGTCTCAGATTGGGTGTAGAGATTACTTAAATAAATAGAACCTAAAAAAAAAAGAATGAGCAGCTACACCATGTTGTTTATAAGAATTCAGTGACAACGCACAGCCAGCTCGTTACACAGGCTTGAGCACCTTAGAAGGAGGTCGCTACTCCAAGCCAAACTAAATATTTTGGTGAGGAATGAAAGATTAATTTTAACATGAGTGAGAATACTTTGAACCTTAATCGGATTTTAGAAATAGTCTTTCAGCTTCTTTCTCTACATTTCACTCCGAGTTTCTATATATACATCTAGACTGGTAGGAAAAGTGAATGCACTAATTAAGTCACGATGTTTGGAATTTCTGTTTTCTCTCTTCCTTGGTACAATCCAAATTTCAGGAAAAAAATCATTTTCTTAATTGGTCTTATTTATCACGAGAAGTCACATTCTTTCGAGTGAAAACAGCTTTAATAGGTAACAGCCAATGATCAAATCTGAGAATGCATTCCAGGGTAAAAATATTCTTTTTCTGAAAATATTCTCTTTCTGAAGTAATGCCAGGCTGTTCCGGTTTAAGCAAGGCAGGTTTCTTTCCATTTCAGAGCTGGGGGGGTGGGGGGGTGGTGGGGCGGGTTAGAGTAGATCAGTTCAGCTGTTTTTGTATAAAATGATTTTCAAAAATCCTGGTGACTTTTTTCTGCCCTCAAATAACTTTAAGAACAGTTGGACATAAAAACTTCAAACTTTACATATTCATAGCTCTCTGAGGAATATAATCATTGTTAGTTTGAGAAAGAGCTTACTATTTTTTGGAGCTAGAGTGCTCTAATATTACATGTTTGCACATGCTTGGTACGTAACTCCTAGTCTGCTGATGAAAAGTGGTATGAGACTTTTATAGCATATGTGTAGATGCAGATTTTTTAACTTTATTTACCATGTCATAGAACTTATAAAGGCATATGGAATTTATGCTGTAACCTTTCTAGCGAAGTTAAAACTTTACATCTGTTCAGCCATATAAAAACAGAGATCCTACTACGACATTACAGATGTCATGGAGAAAACCTTAGGACGGCGACTCCAAAGAACCGATGTCAGCTCTGTTCACGTCCCCATCAAAGGAAGCTTGAGTCCTCTGGTACTCCATAGGAAAGGGTTGGTTTTCATTTTGTTTTTTGAGGATCCATAAAAGACTTTCACACACATTCTGGTGAGAGCTCTAAGCAAAGATTGTTGATTGCTGGTGAGGTCAGGCTTCTGACACCTGGGGTTTAAAAATAACTTACATCAGAGTTCTTTTTCGAACACTGAAGGTAGTTAACTCCTCAGTGCCTCACACAGGACCCCCTGAATGTTTGGCCATCATCCAAATGCAAGCCCTTTGTATCATCCTCTTCTCTGGTTTAAATTCCACATTGTTCTACATTTCCTTTTCCCCATTTATCTTCTAACAGTTGTACTCTGATCTCTGGAAACTCTTCCATCAAAAGCAACCCCCCTGTACCCTAAGCATCTTTCCAGAAGTCTCCTCCCTACTCAAAGAGATCTACTAGCTCATACTATATCCCTAATTGTTGCCAGCAATGGTACTTTCCTGGTAGTCTCCATTCCTATAAAGAACTTTTCTTTTTTCCTTTAAGTAAACTCTACCCACAAAATGGGGTGTGAATTCACCACCCCAAGACCGAGAGTTGTATGCTCCACCTACTGTGCCAGCCAGGTGTCCCTACAACACTTCTGTAAAGAAAATGAAAATAAAAACTCTCCCTGACATCCAACCAGGAGATACACATTGTTATATTTTTGAGTCTATCTTTCAAAACATATGTAGTGATTATACTATATGTATTCCTCCCCCCCCCCCCACATATACTATACATTTCTTTAAAAATCATTAACTGTAGGGATGCCTGGGTGGCTCAGTCGACTGACTGAACATCCAACTCTTGATCTTGGCTCAGGTCATGATCCCAGAGTCAGGGGATTGAGCCCCACATTGGGCTCCCTGCTGAGTGTGGGGCCTGCTTGAGATTCTCTCTCTCTCTCTCTCTCTCTCTCTGCCTC
The DNA here is from genome assembly GCA_004023785.1 of Mungos mungo. Taxonomy (NCBI): domain Eukaryota; kingdom Metazoa; phylum Chordata; class Mammalia; order Carnivora; family Herpestidae; genus Mungos; species Mungos mungo. Next base: position 22,746 of record PISW01004960.1, read on the forward strand.
TTTCCCCCACTCATACACACTCTAAAATTTAAAAAAAAATTACTGTAAATTATTTCAAAAGTATAGAGAAAAATAGAAACATATGAAACTCTTGCATACCCACCAACTGGTTTTATGAATATTAATAGACAATCTATTGGCTATCTTCTGGGTATTACTCCAGGGTCAGCCTTTATCCTTCTGTACCCTACAGAGGGCCCCGAGAGGTTGGCCATTATGGACTGATCTACGGCCTTGCTCTGGAGCTTCCTGTTGGTCCATGGGAGGACCTATGGGAGGAGCCAGCAGGAGATGGAACGGTAGGAGGTGAGTGAGGTCAGGGCATTAATTCTTTCCACCCTCCAGCTCCATTCTGGCCAGGATACAGCTCGTTGGCCGAGTCCTTTCACTGAAAGCCCTGGTTCTTATATGAGAGCTGTCTCTCTCTGGGCTCTGATGAGGTCTTCATGCCGAGAGTTGAAACTGCTCTCTGGTGCCGTCAGCTCCAGGATACTGGGCTATCTCTTGTTGGTTTCCTCAAGTGCGATCTACCGCTGTCATGGGTTCCATCCAATTATATCCCTTCCGTCTCCCCGCCATTCATAGAATCTTTACAGAGGGAATCAAATTAAAATGAGGTCAACAGGGTAGGACCTAATCCAAAACGATTGTTGTTTTTCCTGAAAGGAGAAGTTTGGACACAGACCTAGAGGGAAGGGGATGTGAAGGCAGAAGCGAGAAGAAAAGCAATTATTTTTTAACATTTATTTATTTTTGAGAGACAGAGGCAGAGTGAGAGTAGGGAAGGGACCAAGAGAGAGGGAGACACAGAATCTGAAGCAGGCTCCAGGCTCTGAGCTGTCAGCACAGAGCCCAACATGGGGCTGGAACTCACAAACTGCAGGATCATGATCTGAGCTGAAGTCAGCTGTTTAACTGACTGAGCCACCCAGGTGCCCCTGCCTTATTTACTTTATATTGTGATTTTTCTGTTAAGAAATTGAACACTGCAGATTTGCAAACTGCTTTCAGGTCAATACATATGTTTGCCCAACACTCAAAACATACTGAGGAGGTCTGACCTAGAGTACTCCCCTAATACCAGCCCATATTTAGACTTTTCTATCCACAAGGAGATAGGATCTTCTGGAGTTGTTTGTCCCTCCCAGGTGCTGTTACTCATTGGTCACTTTGACCAAAATCATCCTTGGAATAACCCAGTAATGGCGCTATTTCTGTGCATATAAATGTTTTCATCACCTCCCAAATTAGACCAGTAAGCCATTGTTGGCTTACTGACAACCCGCACATCTGTTTTCTGGAAATCTCTTTCATTGTAAAGAGGCGATACCCTTGTCTGAACACTTTACTTCAAGCCTTTTTATTTTGAAATTGTTTTTTCTTTGTTTTGAATAATTCATTAAATATAATTTTCTTTTCTTTCTTTTTTTTTTTAAAGAACACCATCAAAGAAGAGAAAACTTTTAGTGCTCCTGATTTTAAAAAGGGAACGCAGGGCTCCTGCCGGGCTCAGTGGTAGAGCATACGAATCTTGATCCTGGGGTTATGAGTTTGAGCCCCACCTTGGGGGTAGACTTTACTTTTAAAAAAGACTTAAAAAAAAATAAAAAGGGAACAAAAATGCCAAAAGTGTTTCGCTGGAAATACTCTACTTAAAAACAAACAAACAAAAACACAAAACCTCTCTCTGCCAAATTAAGTTTCAATAATGTCAAAGGTAGTGAAATCAAGATTTCTTGCCCGTCTTGGATAATTAGCAAAGCAGGTCTTTCAAACAGAATTAACCAAAGAAGAATGAACAGTTTAGGAAAGAAGTAATGGAGCAGCCTTGGGGAAAATATAACTAGAAATTGAAAATTCAATACCTATTACATTTCGAGCTACTGAATGTGAGCTAACTCAAGGGAGAGTGGCCTAGTAAATCCCTCCCACCCCCTCCATCTTCAAACATGGTACAGAAAGCAACACTTGTCACTTAGGTCAGTATTTCACCGTGGCTTTCAAGATAATATGCTGTCCATTTTTTAATAACATTTAAAATGTTCATCTCCCTTTGACTGAGCACTTATAGCAAAATTATTAGCGCTTACAGCTTACTGCAGACAGTATTTATGCTGCTTACCAGAAACCACTTTTATCTGTTGGAAAAAAAAAAAAATCCCACTGTAGGATTTCCAACCTTTTAGGCTAACGTCTGACTCTATTAGCTCCTAAAGAGAAGAACCATAAATAATCTTCCCATTTTATATTCTATGCTTTTAGCCAAAGCATTAATCACAGAGGGTTTTTTTCTTTGCCTCATTAGAAAAGCCAGCCTTATGGTTTGAAATTTTGGTTTACAAAATATGGTTTTTAGGGTAGGCAGGCATGGGAGTTGGATGCTGGAAAAAGAAGGGGTCTTTGCTGGGTTTTATGAGCAAAAAACTTTGGGAACAAATAGGTTCTTTTCTTTCCAGGGCCAGATAATATCTCAGGGATCTCCTAGTAATACTTTTGTGGGGAGGGGAATCTTATTAACTCTTTCAGGTCAGACGGGTGCCATTTATTCATCCCAGTGACAATGCACTTGAACCATCCGGAGGAGTTGATGTGGCTCCCAAGGGGCTTAGTGTTTAAACCTACTGGGGCGGTAACCTTAGAACAAGATTAAGGCTGATTAACTACGCTTCTTTTTTCATGGGCTTTCTCTGAAATTCGCATGCATACGATTTAATTATTATTGTCATGATCTGTCTTGTCATTGAAATGATAGGTATTCTTGGATGTGCTTCATTCAGTAAATAGGCATTTTCTTTTTCTTACAAGATGATCATGGGAAAGCAGTTTTGAACACAATTCTTTCTCTCTCTATTTTTTTCCTTTTTTTTTTTTTTTCAAAAGGCATCCCATCATCGGTAGGAGTTAGCGTGGCAGGGATGGACGGTGCCAGTTCTGGCTCAACTATGAATTCCCTACATCATTTGCTTCTTGAACTAGGTTTCTGCCAGGTCAGTAACTCATTTCTGGGCCTTGAAAAGTGCTTGTTTGATTTGATTTTACTTACTGACAAAATATGCCTTTTAATTTTGTTAATGCTTTTATACTATCTCTGACTTGGTCAGCTCCGACTTTCAGGGAACAATTTCAGTTGATTTGGATTAATAGCAGTAATAATTTACTAAATGGCAGTGTTATTCATCCTTAAATATATATCTGGTCTTGAAGTCTCCAATTTCTGTAATAGCCGTAAATGGGAATAAAACGACCAAACTACCACATACAAATTTTTCCTACATTCCTCAAAATCACTTTAAAGAAACAAATACATCAGATTTTCTTTTCATTTTTTATGAATCTCGAAGATCTTTATGATACTGTTGTTGTAGCTTCAGTATCTCTCTTACCTCATTCTGTTCTCCGTTAAGCTGTTATTCCCCAATCATTTAAACATGATTGTTTCCAAGAGACTCAACTTAATCAATAAGTAGGATTTCCATTAAGGAATAGTGTATTTTTCCCTTTCTGAGACACCCAATTTTCCTCCTTACATTGGCTTTTTGGGTGCTAAGAACAAAATGTTCTCAATTCTTAGAAACATTTTTTTTTTGTTTAAGTTTATTTATTTTGAGAGAGAGAGAGAGAGAGAGAGCTTGTGAGCAGGGAAAGAGGCAGAGAGAGAGGAGATCTAGAATCCCAGGCAGGCGCCACACGACAGGGCAGAGCCTCATGCTGGGCTAGGTATCACAAATCGGAGAGATCATGAGTCAAAGTCCAAAGTTGGTCCCTTGACCGACTGAGCCACCCAGGAGCCCCTACTTCTTCTTTCTTGATCCTTATGTCCTTTCTTTATGTTTTAAAACTTCATTATAGATTTTTTAAAAAAGTTATTTTTGAGAGATAGAGATAGCGGGAGCAGGGGAGGGACAGAGAGAGAGGGAGACACAGAATCCAAAGCAGGCTCCAGGCTCTGAGCTGGCTGTCAGCACAGAGCCCGACGTGGGGCTCGAACCCACGAACCGTGAGATCATGACCTGATCCAAAGCCAGACGCTTAACCGACTGAGCCACCCAGGCGTCCCCATTATAGATGTCTTTGTTATTCAAATCATTTATTTTTTAACATCCTTTCATTTGTGCTTTATTATGTATTTATGTATATATGTATTTGTTTATGTTGTATCGCGGTATAGTTAACACAACGTTACGTTATTTTCGGGTGTACAACATAGAACTCCAAATGTGCTGTGCTCCGCACAAGCTATCTACCATCTGTCACCGCGCAACACTGTTACAACACCTGTGTTCCCTCTGCTGTACCTTTCATCCCTACGACGTACTCATTCCCTAACTGGAAGCGTGTACCTCCCACTTCCCTTCTCCCACTTCCCCCTCCCCCGCTCTCTCCCCTCTGGCAACCACTAGTTTTCTGTATTTATGGGTCTGTTTCTGCTTTTATTGTTTGTTGGTTCATTAGTTTTGCTTTTTAGATTCTACGTATAAGTGGGATCGCATGGTGTTGGGCTTTCTCTGTCTGACTTATTTCCCTTGGTATAATACTCTCTAGGTCCATTATGTTGTCACAAATGGCAAGGTCTCATATTTTTTTATGATTTTTAAAAAATAATTTTTTGAAATGATTTTTTATGAGCCGGATGCGAGGCTCGAACTCACGAATTGTGAGATCATGACCTGAGCTGAAACCAAGATTCAGACGCTTAACGGACTGAGTTACACCGCCCCCCAAATGTGAGATTTTAAAAACTATTTGGTTCTGAGGAATAATGCCAAGTTCCCTGGCATCTTGGCACAAGAGGAAAGGGGATGGGAAATCCTGACAAGTTAATATTGCCTGTCAGATTAGTGGAACGAGGAATCAAAATGAAAATTAAGTTGAGGTATAGAAAATAAAGTTCTATTTCTTTTTTAAAAACATATTTATTATTTTTAAAATGTTTTTATTTATTTAAAATGTTTTATTATTTATTTTTGAGAGAGAGAAGCAGAGTGTGAGCAGGGGAGGGGCAGAGAGAGAGGGAGACACAGAATCTGAAGGAGGCTCCAGGCTCTGAGCTATCAGGACAGAGCCTGTTGTGGGGCTTGAACTCACGAACCACAAGATCATGACCTGAGCTGAAGTCCGATGTTCAACCAACTGAGCCACCCAGGCACCCATGTTTTTATTTATTTTTGAGAGAGAGAGACACACACAAATACTCTCAATAAATGGTACTTATTATTATTATTTGGATAAACATTTCATAAAAGTTACTTATTATTATTATTTGGATAAATACTTCATAGCTTGAACAAAGTTAAGAATGTCGTGTCCTTGGGGGCTCCTGGGTGGCCCAATCAGCTGAGCAACTGACTTTGGCTCAGGGGGTGATCCCATGGTTCATGGGTTCCAGCCCCCTGTCAGGCTCTCTTGGGTCAACGCCGAGCCCGTGTCAGATCCTCTGTCCCCCTCTCCTCTCGACACCTCCCATGCTTGCACTCGATCTCTCTCAAGAATAAATAAACATTAAAAAAAACCCAACTCATGTCTTCCAAGAAACCATCTTTGACCCTCAGTCTAAATTACCTTCTCTCAAGATGCACGTGTTCCCTTTACAGCATTTGCTGCCGACGGGAACCATGCGTTGATTATTTTTGTTACTGTTCAACAGAGCAGTTGCAAACTTAGTGCTGAGGTGGGGAGATCACAAGCGGACTGAGATGGACTCCATATCTCTCACATGCCGGGTGTCCTTTTGAGGGGCAAGGGGCTCAGTGTGACTGGATTTTCCAATTTTTCATATAACCAGGGACCTTGATTTTTTTTAAAATAAGAAATGTCTTAGTCTTAAAAGGTAAAGAAATAGTTCAATTAAAAAAAGACATGGTGGGGCACCTGGCTGGGGCACCAGTCAAAAGAGCATGTGAACTCTTGATCTTGGGACTGTCAGTTCGAGCCCCACTTTGGGTGTAGAGATTACTTAAACAAACAAACAAACAAACATTAAGGAAAAAAAGACGAAGACATTGTATGGCTAACCAAATTCATCTGTGGGTCACAATAGATCTGAGAGATGTCAGTTAACAATCTCTGTTTTTTTTTTTTTTTTTTTTGAGAGAGAGAGAGAGAGAGAGAGAGACAGACAGACACTCAAGCAGGCTCCGTGCTGTTAGCACAGAGCCCAATGTGGGGCTCGAACCCATGAACTGTGAGATCATGACCTGAGCTGAAATCAAGTGAGACCATTAACTGACTGAGCCACTCAGGCGCCCACCATCTCTGGTTTCTATTTGTCTCTATGGTTAGGCTACACTGTTTGTACAGTTCCTAACAGAGTAGGGGTACATAGTAAGGACTAAATATTGAAAGAAAGAGAAGGAAGGAAGCAAGAAAGAATAAAAGACTGCAGTTGATTTCTTTTTTCTCTCTCTAACAAATTATGTTTGAAAAATTGCCGATATCGAGGACATGAGACAGTCTGAGCAAATTGATAGATTTCATATTTAAGAGTTCTATGTTCATATAAACTAAGAAAAAGCACCCACTGGTTTTCTGTATAATTTTTAGGAAAAACCAAAATTATGAGGTTTGTTGCTTTTATAACCAAATGTTAATAAAATGAACAAAATGTTTTGACTACCACAGAAGCAAAATTTGCCATGTGTCAGTATTTTACTGAAAAGACCGTTGGTTGCATATTGTCAAACCAAATGTTGTTTGCTGGGAAATAGAACTTAATCTCTGACCTCAAGTTTTATTGTGTCATGAGCTCACCGAATACACTGCACTGCAGATTTCCATGGGAGGATGATTTGTGTACTGACATGAACTCTGGAAGTCATTGCAGCTGTTAGTTGGCAAAAAGTAGGAAAAGAGAGGCTTTGGGGAGCTTAGATTTCGAGAGCCAATGGAAGAGGGAAAACCTTAAATGCTAGATTATTTAGAAACTGTCTAAATTGAAGTGGCTGTCTTTGACATATTTGTAAATTCAAGGATTCTTGGAGATTTGTCTTTGGGGACACAAAATGTGCATCAGAAATTAGAGTGGTCTGCTGATTCTTGAATTGCAAAACTGAAGATCAACAAATGTTCTTAACAGATAGTTATATATTCTGTACTGCCTCAGACACGATGGCCCCAGACAGTAAGCACTAGACATGATGGTGCAGGGGGCCATCTCTGTCTTAGGGAGTTTCAGTCTAGCTGGGGGAACAAGACCAATAATTGGGGAAAGATAAAAGACTCTGTGATTAAAGGCTAAGCCATGCGTTGGACTAGAAGTGTAACAGGAAATCAGAGGGTAAAAATCACAGCAGGCTTCATAGTTTAGGTAAAACGGCCGGTACAGCTTCAAGAAAGTATTATGATTTAAAGAAGGAAAGAATATATACCCCTATCGTGATCCTTTCTGCTTTTCTTAAAAAATTTTTTTTCTAGTGTTTATTTATTTTTGAGAGAGAGACAGAGACAGAGAGAAAGAGAGAGAGCGCGCGCGCGAGAGAGCAAGGGAGGAACAGAGAGAGAGGGAGCCACAGATTCCGAAGCAGTTTCCAGGCTCTGAGCTGCGAGCAGAGAGCCCATTGAGTGGCTCAAACTCACAAACTGTGAGATAATGACCTGAGTCTGAGTTGAATGCTTAACCGATTGAGCCATCCAGGCACTTCTCTCTGTTTTTCAAAGTATGTTAATTCTGATCTTGGGTGTTTCATTTTGTTTTTGTTTTGTTTTGTTTTCTTGAGAGAGAGAGAGAGAGAGAGAGAGAGAGAGAGAGAGAGAGAGAACAAATTGGGGAGGGGCAGAGAGAAGGTGAGAGAGAGAGAGAATCCCAAGGAGGTTCAGCATTGTTAGTACAGAACCCCACACCTGATTCAAGGCTCAAATTTGAACCTAGAGATCATGACCTGAGCTGAAGCTTAACCAACTGAGCCACCCAGGAACCCTGATCTTGGGTCTTTTGAAAAGAGACAGAAAAAAAAGTAAAAGTTGTTTGTCTACTATCAATTTACATATTTAAAACATTTCCCTGTCATTCCTATATTTAACCTGTCAACAAGTCCTATGATTTCTTTGTTCATATTGTGTTTCTTATGGTAATACTCTAGCTGAGGACTTTAAAATTTCATGCAGAGATTTTGATTTGTCTAAGTTCACTCAGCAAGTAGCGAAGCCAAGAATAGAACCAAAGTCCTGTGCTTTGCCTTTGACCCCGAATGGTATAGCCCACCCTGTACAATCATAAAATAGTCTCTCTTACAGGTTAAAGAAGCCATAGCACATTTTCTGATGGAGTAGTATGCAGCCCTCATAAATCACGATATATACTTACATTTATTGCAGTGGAAGTTGTTCATTGTGTATTAGCAAATGAAAATAGCAGCTAGGAAATATGATCCCACTTTTGTAAACATACATCTTTATTATATGCTTGCATGGGAAAGATCTCAAAGTTTTATTCTAAAATGTTAATAGTAGTTCTGAGTAGTGGGGTTTTAGATAATTTAGATTTTTTTCTTTGTCATTTCTAAGTTTTTGACATTGATTATGTATTATTTGTGTAATTAATAAATGCCATGTTAACATCCTGTCTTTTAAAAATCATGGAGGGCTCCTCTTGCTTACATAAGCAATAAGAAAGATTAAAACCCTGGTTGCATATTTTAATCACCTGGCTTATTAAAAATAAACATACCAGTGCTCAGGTTGCATTTTAGGCCAATGAAATGTATATCTCTTAGAGGTAACTCCCTGGCTTTGGCTTTAAAAAAAAGCTTTTTAGATGGTTCTTACCTGGGAACATATCAGAACTACGAAATCTTGGGTCTCACCCCAAATCTACTGAGAGAAACTCTGGGACTGGAGTGTCACAAACTGTTATAACAAGTTTCCTGCCAAATTTTCAGAACCACTACCATTGAGTAAAAGCTCAGCTTGACACCAGCATCAACGTTCCCAAACTTAACTCTGTACCATTGCCGACCTTCAACTTGCACTCCGACTAGACAAGTTTATTGCATGTCTCCTGAGAGACCAGAGGCGGGGTCTACCTCTTTTCCCATGCTCTTCCTGGCATACCTGGCTGCTGTCCTTGTGAGCCACCCAAATGTTAGCTCTCCCTCAAGGCCAAGTTCATGTCTTACTAGCTCCATGAAGCCTTTCTGTACTTATCTAGTCCTCTCACTAGTAGATCTCCCTTTCTCTAACACTTATTTATTTTTCAATAAGTATTTATCTCATGCTTGTTTTTTGCAAAGTGTTGAGTGAAATAGCAAATAACTACATCAGGGCCTTTTAGAGGGTTTTTACTTCTTTATATAGGAGATTAAAGGAGGAAAAGTGGATGTGGGAGGAGATGAGATGAGGGCTGACAAGATGCAAAATTAGGAGGTGCGAGAGGGTGGTTGGAAGGGCATGGTAGCGGTGGGGTTGAAAAGTATAATGTGGATCGTTTGCTCCAGGAGATGACCTTAGAAGAAAGGAAAGGGCATGTCTCCCATGCACCATACCTTTTAAAGGAATACCTTTTCAGGGCACCTGGGTGGCTCAGTGGGCTGAGCGTCTGACTCTTGATTTTGCTCAGGTCATGATCCTGGGGTCTTGGGACTGAGCCCCTTGTTGGGCTTCATGCTGAATGTGGAGCATGTTTAAGGTTCTCACTCTCCCTCCCTCTACCCCTCTCCCTGGCTCACTCTCTCTTTCTCTCTTAAAAAAATAAATGAAAGAAAGGAAGGAAGGAAGAAAAACAAAAAAAATAAAGGAATACTTTTTTCTCTTTACAAAGTAATTGTTTGTTGCAGAAAATGTGGAAAATACAAAAAAAAAAAAAAACCCCTCCCAGAAATATCACTGACATTTCTACTACTTGAAGATAAAGATTGTTGTTACTTCTTTGTTGTGTGTCTTTTTCCTTAAAAAAAATAACTAGATGTACATAGCCATAGATAAAATATATTTTACAATAAGATCATATTAAACATACTGTCTGGTTACTTGAATTTTTTGGTTACTTGAATTTTTAAGTCAATACACTTCCATATGTCTTCTGTCATGAAGCTTCTGGTTTTTTAAAATATTTTTTATGTATTTTATTTTGAGAGAGAGAGAGACATAGAGTGAAGTGGGGGAGGGGCAGAGAGAGAGGGAGACACAGAATCCGAAGCAGAATCTAGGCTCTGAGCTGTCAGCACAGAGCCCAATGCGGGTCTTGAACCCACGGACTGTGAGATCATGACCTTTGCCAAAGTCGGATGCTCAACTGACCGAGCCATCCAGGTGCCCCGTTTCTGCTTTGTTTATTTTAAGGCTATTTATTTATTTATTTTTGAGAGAGAAAAAGAGGGGGTGGATCAGGAGCAGGGGAGAGGCAGGAGAGAGAGAAAATCCCAAGCAAACTCTGCGTTGTCAGTGCAGAGCTCCAAGTGACTCAGGGCTCGATCTCGTGAACTGTATGAGATCATGACCTGACCTGAGATCAAGAGTTGGATGCTAACCTGACTGAGCCACTCACGTGCCCCAGGTTTTAATGGTCATAGTTTTTGGTGGTCACAGAGTACTTCACGATTTAACCAGTCCTTCTATTATTAGATCTTATCTCCCATTTGATCCTTTTTCTTGTTGTGGGTTACATTTGTTCTCCTAAAATTCTCCTTTAAAATGGTCAGTCAGATGTTTATTTATCACAAAATATTTTCTTAACACACTTTTCAGTGCTCTATAGTTATTTGGAAATCCAACTCTTACTTTAACAGCTTGTAGATTGTTTGCTCTTCTTTCTGAGAAATGTCCTCAGTGCTAGTTTTCAACTCTTCCACTGAGTTTTTAGTTTCTGGTAACATATTTATAACTTCTAAAAAGTTTATTTTTCCTGATATCTCATTTTTTAGAATATTTGATTCTTATTTTGTGGTGTAATATCTTTCTGAATTTTTTAAAATTTTGTTCTTCCTACATAGTTTCTGTTTATACCAACTTGCTATTTTCCATTTATTGCTTTGGTGTTTGTGAAGTTAGACAAAATAGTGCACATGATCACCTCACTTCTGAAAACAATTACAAGTTCAGGGGCTTCCAAGGCCACCTTAAGTTTGATAATTCCCAAAAAAGGACTCACAGAAGTCACTGAAAGCTGTGGTTTGGAAAGAGGAAGGATGAGAGGGTGTGGGGTGATGAACCTTTGCTTCCTGGATGACTTCAGGGTCACGCATGGTGTAGAATTGGAGCCCTGTCATCAGTTACTGGAGGTAAAAGTTAACAATGGAACTTAGAAATGATGGATCCAGTTCCAAGAGGCTGGCTCACTAGATGCATACAGAATTGCAAAATAGCAAGAAACAAGCTAAATATACAACTCCTTGGTTATTGTTATCTGTAACAGCCAAAATGAAAGTAAAGGAGACTGTTGGGGTTGATCCGGACACTGAGCCAATCTTGGATTCTGGTTTGTAATCTTAATCTGGTTTGTATGTGGGCAAGCTTAAAATCTGAGCTACAGCTGCTAGCCTCTGGGTCATTACCAAAGAGAAAAGTTATGTTACAACAACAGATAGTGAAGAAGATTCACTATTCTCTTCAGTAGATTTAGAATGATTCATAAAAGAATGGGAAAGAGAAAGAGAAAAGTTAAGGAGCTCTTTAAATGTAATTAAGAAATAACATGAATATGGGGCACTTGGGTGGCTCAACTGGTGAAGTGTCTGACTTCAGCTCAGGTCATGATCTCATGGTGCATGGGTTTGAGCCCCGCATTGGGCTCTCTGTGCTGACAGTTCAGAGCCTGAATCCTGTTTTGGATTCTATGTCGACTTTTCCTTCTGCCCCTCCCCTGCTTGTGCTATGTCTCTGTCTCTCAAAAATAAATAAATGTTAAAAATAAATAAATAAAAGAAATGAGATGATAGTGGCACCTGCCTGGCTCACTTGGAGGAGCATGCAACTCCTGCTTTCAGGGTTGTGAGTTCGAGCACCATGTTGGGTGTAGAGATTACTTAAATAAGTAAAACTTAAAAAAGAAACGAGGGGTGCCTTGATGACTCAGTGAGTTGAACTTCTGGCTTCGGCTCAAGTCATGATCTCATGGTTCATGAGTTTGAGCCCTGCATTAGGTTTTTTGCTGTCAATGCAGAACCTGCTTTGGATCCTCTGCTGTCTCCGTCTCTCTCTGCCTCTCCCCAACCCCCTCTCTCTCAAAAAAAAAAAATAAATAAATAAAAATAAAAAGAAAGGAAAGAAAGAAAGAAATGAGATGAGATGAATAAAGTAGACATTGATAGGGTCAAAATACAGGTCTTCATGTAACACACTTGGAATTTAAATGTACTAATAAGAGGTTCTGCTGGTCCCCTTACCCCGAAGGGTTCTAAACAAGTTTCCTCTATTATCCTAGTTTTGAGAAATTTAAAAGGCCAGAATACAAAGATGACAAACAGAAATCTGACCTGTAATCAGTCAGAGTGACAGTTCTGCAATCTAATTAATATATGTATTGACAAAAGAGCCTGAGTCCCTTGGCCCAACCCCTGTCTGAAGACTCAAGGTCATATGCACTTGAGTGGGTAACATGGTCAGAGGATGGAGAAGAGACTTTTTTGGGATTTCTTGACATGGAAATCCAATGTCCTGTTACTAAAAGCCTAACAGGGTTACACTTGGATTGGCAGGATATAGAAATGCAGTGTTTGATAAGATTGAGATGAAAATGTGGATGGAAATTGGAATGATTGAAACGAGTTCTTTTTTTTTCAATTTTTAATGTTTATTATTAATTTTGAAGGAGACAGAGTGAGTAGGTGAGGGGTAGAGATAGAGGGAGGGAGAGAGAATCCCAAGCAGACTTCACACTGCCAGCACAGAGTCTGATACAGGGCTTGAATCCATGAAACCATGAGATCATAACCTGGGCCGAAACCAAGAGTCGGACACTTAACCACTTGAGCCAACCAGGCGCCCCTGAACAGATTTCAGTGTGAAGTATTTGTTCCTCCTTTACCTGAATGTATTAGGGGGATGGATATGGTGTTGGATGGAGGGACACACCTACTTCGTATTAGAAAACAGAAGGCATATAAGTTTGCCCTTCAGCCAATATTGATTTGACATGCTTAAAAGAAACCTGTAAGATTACCCAAGCCCACAGAGGTTGTTAATTTAAAGCCATATAGAATATTTGGAAGACAAAAAGTTTACTAATGTATATAATTCCCTGCTAGGAGCTGGAGGGTACAGACAAATTCTCTACACAATCACCCTGTGTAGAGTACAGACTAAGGTTTAAGGTAAAACCCAGTGAGCACCACCCAACAGTGACCAGTGGGATTTTGGACCATAAAATTTCCATTTGAAAGATTACTAGCTTGTTATGAGACATTAATTAAAACTGCCTCAGTGACTGAAGGACATAAAAAAAATCTTGAAACTTGGGTGGCTCAGTCGGTTAAGTATCTGACTCTTGATTTCAGCTCAGGTCATGATCTCACACTTTGTTAGTTTGAGCCCCGCATTGGGTTCTCTGCTGTCAGCACAGAGCCCACTTCAGATCCTCTGTACCCCGTCTCTTCCTGCCCCTCCACCATGTTCTCTCTCTCTCTCTCAAAAATAAACATTTTAAAAACATCTTGAAACCTGAAATACCCACTATATTTTGGGTTATGTTGAAGAAATATCTTAATAGGAAAGGAGGTTCTCAAAAGTGTTTAATAATAAAATGAAAAGGATTTGTGTGGGGACATGTCACCATGGGAATGCTAGGGACTCATTGTTTTGTTGTAAGAATACTTTGGCAAAAAACCAAGCAGTGGCCTATAAAGTAAAGAATTTAGTCTTGCCCAAAGGGAGTTCTGGACTTTGCCATGGGCTTCTAGGAGGTCATTTTCAAGCCCTTCAAGACCATGCCAATAGGAATGTTTTTGTTTCCTTGGGGGCCTTTGAGCCACAGCAACGACATGATTCAGGGTGGGCGCTTTGGTTCATGCTAAATCGTCTTGACCTCGCCAGGAGCTGGAGACTGAGGTCAGCCATGTGAATAGTCAGCTGTGCTTCTAAGATGGAGCCCCAAGAAAAACTCTGGACTCAGGGTGAGCTTTCTTGGTTAGCAACACTCTGTGCACATTGCCACACATCATCAGCGGGAGGAGTTAATGGTGTCCCTGACATCATGGGGAAAGGACAAGAAAACTCTGCGTTTACACTCTGCCCTATGCACTCCCTCCCTTGGCCTACTTTAATCTGTATCCTTTAGCTGTAGTAAGTCATACTACTGAGTGTAACGACCTTTAGTAAGTTCTGTGAGTCCTCCTAGCAAATTATCAAAACCCAAGGGTGGTCTTGGTGATCTCCAAATTTACAGTTGATGTCAGAAGTGAAGGCGATCTTATTTGCAACAGCGTGATGGAACTGGAGGGTATTATGCTACGCGAAATAAGTCAATCAGAGAAAGACCAATATCATATGATTTCACTCATACATGGAATTTAAGATACAAACCAGATTAACATAGGGGAAGGGAAGCAAAAAGAATATAAAAACAGAGAGGGAGACAAACCGTAAGAGACTCTTAAATATAGAGCACACACTGGAGGTTGCTGGTGGGGTGCTGGGTGGGGGGAAGGGCTAGAGGGGTGATGGGCATGAAGGAGGGCGCTTGTTGGGATGAGCACTTGGGTGTTATATGCGAGTGATGAATCACTAAATTCTATTCTTGAAATTATGATTACACTATATGTAAGCTAACTTGGATTTTAATTAAAAAATAATAAGAACTAACAAATGAAAAAATAATTCTAGCAAAAAAAGAAGCGAAGGCAGTCTTGTGGACTGTTACTTCTAACTTTGCAGCGTCTGTCTTTCCCATTAGAGTCTTTCTTTGGATATCTGTTGATATCTGAGTATCAGCCCCCACGTAAGCACGGGTGGCTAAAACGTTGTGTGTAGTATCTAGTCACAGCACTTCACGGTCGGCTGATTATTTAGTGGGGAACCTCCAAGGAGGTCCTTGCTCTTGAGCTGGCCAATTTTTGTAGAAAAGATTCCGTCGAATCCCACATCAGGGAGATAGCTGGTTGTCAAGGTTCTGCAAGTTGAGGAGGAAAAAGGGTGGCAGTCTCGGTAGCCAGTGTGCGTTCTTTAGTGGTCCCAGTCTCGTGCCCCTGTCCATTTCCCCTTCAGAAATAAAGTCTTTTCTGGGGGCGAGGCAGTCACGTGTCTATTGGTAGCTGGGAAGGGAAATGAGGATCTGACAGCTTCTCAAGGAGACTAACAGTCCATCTTCTTTCATTCTCTTTCCCCACTCCAATCCGGCCCCATTTTCGCTCCACTTCCTCGGTGTCTGGTGCCACCCTTTCCTGAGCCGTTAGGGGCGTCTCTGCTGTGAATCTACTTGCTTCTTGGCTTTCTTCACTGTCAGCTTAGGCTGCAGTTTTAACAGAGTGTTCAATCATTTGTCACATTACTATCTGCTTTCCAGCTTTCACGATCTCCTATTTTGTGTATATATATAGTTTATTATTCTGCAGGAGAGAGAGAGCGAGAGTAAGAGAGAGAGCATGGGCACGAGTGTGGGAGGAGCAGAAAGGGAGAGAAAGAGAATCCCAAGCAGACTCCTTCCTGTTGGCTCAGATTCAGGTCTGATCTCACCAATCTTGAGACCATGACCTGAGCTGAAATCAAGAGTTGGACGTTTAACCCAACTGAACCACTTAGGTGCCCCTATGAGTTTTGTTTTTTTATTGAAACCCTTGGGTGAACTGGGTCACTTCTGCTGGGTTCAGCAAGAACTGAGTTTAGGATTTCACTTGGTTTTGCCTAAGATTTTCAGGACTGGGACAAGAAACAAACACTCAAAGTTGGAAAGGATGTGAGAGATCATAGGCGGTCTGCCGTCTCCTTTCCCACATGGTGAAGTCAAGGCCTCAAGGCGGGAAGGGACTTGCATGCTATCAGGTGGCCAGCCAGGGGCAGAGTGGGACTGGACCCGGGCTCTGGGTGTTCCTGGACTCCCATTTCCTGCTACTATGTTCCCTGTCTTCCTGGAGGTAAGAAGGAAGCTCCATCCCAGAGCTCAGTCCAAAATTTTCAACCACGGTTGATTGAGATGTTTTCAGGTTCTGTATATGCTTAGTTCAGATTTCATTTTATTTTATTTAAAAAAAATTTTAATGTTTATTTATTTTTGAGAAATAACATGAATGGGAGAGGGGCAGACAGAGAGGGAGACACAGAACCTGAAGCAGACTCCAGGCTCCGGGCCATCAGCACAGAGCCTGATGTGGGGCTCGAACTCATGAACTGAGAGACCATGACCTGAGCTGAAGTCGGACACTTAACTGACTGAGCCACCCAGGCACCCTTCAGATTTCATTTTAAAGTAGATTTAAGCCATGAATGTTTATATCTTGCCAATTTATACCATAAGGCACTACTTGTATTGGATTACAAAAATCCCTTCACTGTTATTTTAGCATGATTTTAGGAGGGAGGAGAAGTAAATGCACAGATTCAGTCTTTCATCTTTACCCAGAACTGAGGACTTTGTTTTCAGTATCTTTCCTGCTCTTCTCTATGGTCTAGGGTGGCAGTGAGGAACTTCAGGATAGAAAACAATGATCTTCTCTAACTTCTCAGGAAGTAAGATAAAGGTGGTCCATTAAAATGATTCATTATTTTTTGGATTGAGTGGTGATAGGGTTTAAACATTTTTTATTGGACTTTTTAAAACTGAAGTCTAGTTGACATCCCATGTTACATTAGTTTCAGGTGTACACACAGTGATTCGATAGCTCCAAACGTTCTGCTGGGCTCATCGCGAGTGTATTCACCATCTGTCATGTACAGTGTTATTACAATGCCGCTGACTGTGTTCCCTACCATGTACCTTTCATCCCCATGACTTTATTTATTCCATAACTGGAAGCCTGTGTCTCCATTTCCCCTTCACCTGCTTTGCACACAGCCCTCCCCTCCAGACTCTCCTTCCCTCTGGCAACCATCAGTGCGTTCTTTGTATTGTTAGCATTTTACATTTTGTCCTTGATACCTGGGTTTATGCTGTTTGATCACCCCCAACAGGAAAATGGAAAATGGGATAACAAAGTGTCCAGGGGAGGAAATAACAGAAGGTAACTATTGAAGTTACAAGTACAAAACAATACAGACAAAACAGAAGTGAGAAAACTTCCTTCTTCTGGCTTTCTTTTCTCTTTTTCTCCCCTTCCTTTCGTCCCCTTCTCTTTCTCCTTGTGCTTGAGGAGCACAATCCAATTAGGAGTTCATTCTTGGGGTGCCTGCTTTGATCTTAGGGCTGTGAATTCAAGTCCCACGTTGGGTAGAGAGCTTACTTTAAAAAAAAAAGAGAAAAAATTCATTCTCAGTGCTTAATGATAATAATAAAATTTCCGTTTAAATTTTATAATCGTTCCTTAAGGAAAATTAACATCTTGTAGTAGTTCTATGTTATTAGTTAAAAAGTTCTGAGAGAATGTTATGTCTCTTAAGTACATTGTTATGGGTTAAGTAACACAGAAATTACATAGGGTGTGTGGACCTTGTTTGGATCCTGATTTGAGCAAACCAGCTAAAAAATGTTTTTGGAGCCAAATCAGGATATTTCATTTTGGAATGGGTATATTAGATGACATTAATTTTATTAGTAGAACCAGTAATAGTGCAGTTTATACAGAAATGTCCTCATTTTTTTTATAGGTGCATAGAGACAATGTAGGAAATTTGCTTGACAATACTAAAACATCACTGCACAAACACACATAACAGGAAAGAATGCAAAAAAGGAGTAGACGAAATCAGTATGGCAAAATGGCCACGCCTGGATCTGGGGAGGAATTTGCTATGTTATTCTGCTCATAATCTTTCATAACAAGAAGTTTAAAATAATATTTTAGAGCCCTGCAAGTTACCCCCAGCCACTACTACTGAAAAGATCTTACTGTGCCCGCAATAAATAAAAACCCAAAAGTGTAAAAAATAAGGGCAAATGTAAATCTTTTAGGTAAAACAGCAAATTAAGTTATGGGTGCTAAGCCCACTTGGGAAAGGGCGCCCTGGACCACAAGGATAATTTGTAGAAACAAGATGAGAATAGTAATGTTACGGGCGCCTGGGTGGCTCAGTCGGTTAAGCCTCCGACTTTGCCTCAGGTCAGATCTCACGTTTTCGGGTTCGAGCCCCGCGTCAGGCTCTGTGCTGACAGCTCAGAGCCTGGAGCCTGCTTCCGGTTCTGTGCTTCCTTTTCTCTCTGCCCCTCCCCCTCTCATGCTCTGTCTCTCTTTGTATCAAAATAAATAAAACATTAAAAAAAGTTTTAAAAAAGAGAATAGTAATGTTAGTGATAAAAATAATAGCTGACAGAGGCGCCTGGGTGGCTCAGTCGGTTGAGCGTCTGGCTTTGACTCAGGTCATGATCTTGTGGTTCATGGGTTCTAGCTCCAGATCGGGCTCTGTGCTGACAGCTCAGAGCCTGGAGCTTGTCTTTGGATTCTGTATCTCCTTCTCTCTCTGACCCACCCCTACTCACGCTGTTTCTCTCTCTCTCAAAAAGAAATAAAACATTAAAAAGATAAAAAAAAATAGCTGACACTCCAATGACTGAGGCTTAGCGGGCTTGCAGCTTTGCATCAGGTACTGTGTTTATTTCACTTCTCTGACCCCAGACGCTTATGAGCTGGATACTGTTAGTACCGCTTTTCTACAAATGTGGAAACTGAGGTACAGATCTTTCAAGTATCTTGCCCACAGTCCCATGCCTGGAAAACAGCAAGCCAGGATGTTCATCCTGCCCAGAGACCATACTCTTTACCTTTAAAATCCCGGCCAATAGGAAAATTACTATTTTTGGAATGCACAAAGCCCTGGCTATTTTGACAAGGAGGTTTCTGCTCAATGCTTTATAGATATAATTTATTGTACATTTTTTAATGTTTGTTTTTGAGAAAGAGAGAGAGAGACAGAGTGGATTGGGGGAGGGGAAGAGAGAGAGAGGGAGACACAGAATCTGAAGCAGGCTCCGGCCTCTGTCCCAGCTCTCAGCACAGAGCCAGAAGCAGGGTTTGAACTCACAAACTACGAGATCACAACCTGAGCCAAAATTGGATGCTCACCTGACTGGGCCACCCAGCAGCCCCTATTGTACATTTAAAAACATGTTTATTTTTTAATTTTTATTTATTAATATTATTTATTTTGAGAGAGAGAGAGAGAGAGAGAGAGAGAGAGAGACAGAGTTCGAGCAGGGAAGGGGCAGAGAGAGACAGAGACACAGAATCTGAAGCAGGTTCCAGGCTCTGAGCTGTCAGCACAGAGCTGGACATGGGGCTAGAACTCATGAACCAGGAGATCATGACTTGAGCTGAAGTTGGACACTTAACCAAATGAGACACCCAGGCATCCCCCAAAATGTTCATTTTTGAGAGAGAGAGCGAGAGAGGGAGAGAAAAGAGAGAACAATTCAGGGAGGGGCAGAGAGAGAGAGGGAGACAGAGGATCTCAAGGGGGTTCTGTACTGACAGCAGCAAGCTCACTGTGGGGCTCGAACCTACAAACTGTGAGATCATGACCCGAGCCAAATTGGACACTCAACCAGCTGAGCCACCTAGCACCCCTATTGTACATTTAAAAAGTAGAAATGTGCCTGCATCCCCTCTCCTGTGCATGTGGTTTCTGGAAATTTATAGGTTAACTGTGTTTCAATTGTTCATCTCTAGCATTTGTGATTTGATTTCTCCTAGGTGGAAAATATGTCCTTCATCACACAGTACTGGATGCCAGGTAAACTTGACGTTCGGAGCCGCCCAAAGGGGATTTCTGGGAGGAGGGGAGGGATGGCTAGAACTGGAGCATTTCACACCAGCTGGCTCCCCCTAAACATAGGGCTTCGGTTACAAACATTTTGACACTATTTTTTTTCCCACGGCAACCGAATGATGACAGAAATTAGCTGCTATCCCACAAGACAACTGTGGAAGAAACTGTTGGAAAGTGAAATCTATTTGGGAAAGTAGAAGCAACCTCTAAATGAGCTCTTCTGGGGGCGCCTGGGTGGCTAGGTCAGTTGAGCGTCTGACTTGGGCTCAGGTCATGATCTCCCGCTCGTAAGTTTGAGTCCCACGTTGGGTCTATGCTGTCAGCTCTGAGCTTGGAGCCTGCTTCAGAGTCTGTGTCTCCCTCTCTCTCTGCCCCTCCCTCACTTCCTCTTTCTCTCTCAAATATAAATAAACATAAAAAAAGGCTCTTATGTTAATTCTGTTAATTCTGGAGTATTCCGTCCACTGCACATGGATGGGCCCATAGTTAAAGTTCTTCTCACATTAAAAAGAAAAAAGCAGCAGCAAATAATTTTTGGGGGGGGAGGGGGAAAGGAGAAATATTAATGAATTTTTTTAAAAAAAGACCTGAATCCTAACAGTCGAAGGCTAAGAACGACTTGGGTATGCACTCCATGCCTGTGTTTTCAACTCTGCGACTTTTGCACAAGTAGGAAGAGGAAGAACCAATTTTGTTGATATGAGATAAAAGATGTCCTCACACATGATGAATGTCATAGGCTTCACTAGCCCGCATCTGAATCGTGAATATTGCAGTTGCAGAAAGAGAAGAATGAAACTAAAAACACAGAGTGCGGCAAGATGCAGCAAGATTATAGGTTATGCCTACAGAGTTTATGGCAAAGGAAAGCAGTGGAATTGCGCTCAGGACAGGGGTGTGTGCAAGGGACAGCTGTAGGTAGTAATTGAAATTTATATAGACTTTGGCTAAACGGTGACCACCACCCACGTTATCCCCATAATCTCCCGGGCCAGACATGCCATTAAGCACGCTATGATCACTCTCACAACAGGGGCTGCTAGTTAGAGAGAGCTCCAAGGTGGTTACTGAAATGCCTGATGAAAATGAAGGACAAAGAAAACAACACTCTACTGCACAGAAAGAACAATCAGAATTGGTTTGTTGCAGAGTCTCTGGACACGCCGTGAGGCAGTGTGATGTTCCCCCCTCACAGGCTTTCCGGGGCAGGATCCACAGGATGGAGAGCAGAGCGGGTACTATGAGACTATGTGTCGGTAACTGTATTTATTATGATATTGCAGATTTTCTTTCACACCAGCATAGGCACACCCTATACGGTCACTAGTGTGATAAGAATCAGTAAAAATAATCATCGAGTGAGTGGTGACTGTGAACAGACACCAGACTTGGGGAAGATGGGAATCCCCAAAGGAACGGATGTTGCTTAGACCAAAAGGACAGAGGCCCACTACGGTATGACCATTCCCATTCGATAGAAAAAGAATCTGAGTCTCCGAGGGGTTAAGTGAGTTGCCCAAGGTCACACTGCTGGCCTATGAAGAGGTCCTTGTCTGTCTGCTTTGTACGCTCAGGCTCTCGATATCTCATACTTGGTGGACCACAAGTGGACGTGTCCAGGGAGCACATTTCTTGGAACCGTGTCTTTGAACACCTTGGTATGAGATATTATAATTTTAACATATGTAAATAAAAAAATTTTTTTATGTCTTTTATTTATTTTTGAGAGACAGTGCGAGCAGGGGAGGGTCAGAGAGAGAGGGAGACACAGAATCTGAAGCAGGCTCCAGGCTCTGAGCTAGCTGTCAGCACAGAGCCCGACGTGGGGCTTGAACCCACGAAACATGAGATCATGACCTGAGCTGAAGCACCAGGCCTGTTAGTTAGAGAGAGCTCCAAGGTGGAGGTGCTTGAACAGGGGAGGGACAGAAAGAGAGAGGGAGACGCAGAATCTGCAGCAGGTTCCAGGCTCTGACTCTGAGTGGTCAGCACAGTCTAACTCAGGCCTTGAACCCATGAGCTGTGAGATCATGACTGGAGCAAAGTCGGACACTTACCTGACTGAACCACCCACGCGCCCCTCTTTTCGTTAGTTTAAAGCAATGACAGAAACACAAGTAATGAGGCTCAAAGTCTTGTCTTGGCATGGCTACCTGCTTCGTCCACCAACCTGACCAAACCACCACAAAGTATCTTTATCTCAGTTTGTCCACTGAAGAAGTAGTAATAAAAATACTTCTAATGGATCATGTGTATGTGCATACAAGAATATAGATGTCCTAGCTCAGGCTTTCAGCAGGGTAAGATTCCTACAAGTTGTCCTTACTAAGACTGGAAATAAAATGAGGTCCCAAGCAGGAGTGCTGTGAGGTTGGGTTTAGAAGCACAATGGACTGAATGCTCATCTTCAGTCTCTGATGTGAAAAAAGAGTTGAGTTGGGGGTCCAGACACCATTCTGTGGAGGGAAAGGGTTATCATTAGATTTCACGGATTAATTAAACCAAAGTCATATATGTAGGAAGGCAGAATGAATGGGACACTGTGGATCTCCATCAATTCATGGGGACATGGCCCTACTGTGGAAAAAGTCTCTTTTGAAAGCCCTCAGACTGACTCTTGGCCCCTCCTGAACTGGCCTTTGGTGAGGTTGTGATATTGTGATTTATAATAAGAAATATATATTTAGTCTCTGTCCCTACTTGTGGCACAGAGCTCCTAAAACCCTTGGAGTTCCCTAAGCGATGAGAATTTAGTCTTTCGTTGTATTAACGAAGAGACTTTGGATGGCACCTAGTGATGGGTGCTGGTTACCAGGGGAGTCAGCCACGTGACTACTGGGTTAGAACTTTCAGTCCAACCCCCTGACCTTGGGGAGGCAAGAGGGGCTGGAGGTAGAATCAATCGCCAATGGCCAATGAGTGAATCAGTCAGGGCCATGTCAGAAAGTCTCCGTAAAAAACCGAAAGAGCAGAATTTGGAGAGCTTCTGGGTTGGTAAACACATGGAGATTTGGGGGGAGAGTGGGATGCTTGGAAAAAGCACGTAACTCCACACCCCTTCCCCATACCTTACCTTCTGCATTTTTTCCTCTGGCTTTTCCTGTTATAATCAGCTGGTCATCTAGTAAGGAATATGCTTCTGTGAGTTTTGTGAACCGCTCTAGCCAATTAATCAAACCGCAAGGTGGAGGAGGTCGTGGGAGCATCCCTCTGTAGTCAGTCAGTCAGAAGCACAGATCACAAACCGGGCTTATGCTCGGTGTCTGACCTGGGGGCAGGAGGGGGGCAGTATTGTTGGACTCAATCCCTAACCTGTGGTCCGTAGTATCAGAATTGAGTTGAGTCGTAGGATACCTAGTTGATGTCCGAGAATTCCTTGCTGGTGTGGTGAATCCTTTCCACCCACACATTAGACCTGAGTGAACACGCTAGAGGTCCTCTAACCAGGTCCCTGACAGGAGTGACAACTCAACAGGGGTCAAACTGTGTGGCTTCTAACCAGTTAGGTGTCCATGGTAAGTTACTTTGCCTTTCTTCAATATTTACAGTCTCATCTTTAAAAGGACAATAAACATGCCTGTGCCTTTAAGAAATTTATAGAGATCAAATAATATTTGTGAACAAAAAGCATTTGGCAGAAATGTGTGGTACAGTGGGAAAAAAAAGTAGATTTCAGTTCTTTTGAAACGAGTGCCAATTAGGCATAAAATAGTAAAATAACACTTTGTGTGTTTGGTCTCATTGGGGGATTCATAAAAGTGAATTTCTGGGTTGGTTAGCCCCTTGAAATGACAACATAAAAAATTATACTATACACAATTGACCGTACACTAAGTGAAAACATCCCAAATGATCATGAGGTCACTTTACCCCTTCTCTCCACCCCCTTGGGGCCAATTACCAATGAAATTATATTCAAATTTGCAATTTTGCATTATTGTGAGGTTTTATTATACAGGATCTACTGTGTTTTTGACTTGTATATGTGGAAAATAATTAAACATTTTCGAGGTTTTGGTTATGAATACAGTTGGGATATGATACAGGGTATTCTGTCTCTACAGTACATAACCCCAGATTGTTAAGTTCTGTTGAATAATTGAATTTGCTTTTTATAGCTTTTCTGAACTCTCCTTTCCACCAGGCTTTCTATGGCCATTTTTGCTTTTGTCAGAGAACTGAGAGCCAGCGGTTGTTTTGTTTCTCTTTTATTCACTCCTTTTACTCTGCTGTGGGTTAGAAAGCTGGTAAATCAAGCTTATTCGAGTTATATGTGCTTCACAAGCCAAGGGGAAGGGTCAAGGTCATCAAAATAGGTTATACAATAATCAAACAAAAAAAAATAGAAACAACCTAATGATGATAATATTATGATGTCTCAAATCTCACCGGCCTAACTGTGGGAACTCCAAATTCATTCAAATCACCCCCGTTGAGCTAGACAAAGCAAAGACTTTTTCAGTTACCATCCAGACTTCCTTCTTTATTCCCCAGGCCACTGGTTCTTGCCTTGGATATGACCCCTGTGGTGCTCTACCCATTCCGGAGGTACTGGGATGTCTGGTATCAGGCTGTGGCTGTCCTAGGAATTTATACTCTGTTGCACCTGTCAGACTAACCCTAACCCCAGTAGTGTACGCCAAGGTAATGTGGTTGAGTAATGACCTCAATAAACCATGCTTCTCGTGTCCACAGTCCCTCTGTAATGTCACTCTGCTGCTCCCTTCCTCAAGGGGAGAGTCTACTACCCCATCTCTTGTGTCCAGGTTGCTTTGTGACTTGCTTTGACTTACAGGATGGAAGTCACGCTGTATGACCACTGAGGCTGGACCTTGTGGGGTCCTGCGGCTTTCCTTTGGCCGTCTTTGAAGTGCTGCTGACTTTGAACAATCACGCCCTGAACTAAGAGAGGGAAGCACAGCTGTCCCCAGACATGTGAGTGGGAGCATCCCAGATCAGTCACAGCCAGCCAGCCCCCTGCCCGGCCGTCAGCTGACAACGGCTGCGTGGTCACCCTTGCTGAGACCAGGAGAAAACCTGCCCAGCTGATCCCAGCCTAGACTGCAGAACTGAGGACAAAGAAATGATTTGTTGTTGGAAGTCGCTAAGTTTTGGGATGATTTGTTAGGGAGCAAAAGATAACTGAAAGAAGGGGCTAGGAAAATGCTTCTTTCCCAGCAGCCTCTGTGGTTGTGGTATATCCCAAAATGCTGTCTGGAGTTGTTTTCATTTCATACAGAATGCATGATAAAGATTTTGGTTTATTCCATTGTCCCTAGAATGCTGGCTTTTTTTCCCTTTTCTTTAAAAAAATTTATTTATTTATGAGAGAGAGAGAGAGAGAGAGAGAGAGAGAGAGAGAGAGAGAGAGAGAGAATGAGCAGGTTCCACACTGTTAGCACAGGGTACAATGTTTGGTTTGTGAGATCATGACCTGAGCTGAAATCAAGAGTCAGATGCTTAACTGACTGAGCCACCCAGGCTCCCCGAGTGCTGGCTTTTCTTTTCTCTTCTTTAAAAAAAATTTTTAATGTTTATTTATTTTTGAGAAAGAGAGTGTGAGCAGGGGAAGGTCAGAGAGAGGGAGACACAGAATCCAAAGCAGGCTCCAGGCTCTGAGCTATCAGCACAGAGCCTGATGCGGGGCTCAGATCCACACGCTGTGAGATCATGACCTGAGCTGAAGTTGGATGCCCAACCGGCTGAGCCACCCAGGCGCCCCAATGCTGGTTTTTCTTAAAGGGAGTGCCATGTTCTGTCATCCAACTCTTGTGCTCATCAGAGCCTATGCACAACTTTCCTTACCCTGGAGCACGCATGGGGACCCTACTCTCTTGTAGCTGAAGGGTCTTACTCTATGGCTGCTAGTCTATCTCAAAAAACGCTTAGGAACATGGAGGCCCAGAGTAGCTACCCCAAAATATCCTCCTGGACACTGGAGAATTAGTCAAATGGACCCAGTTTTCTCTCTGTCTGCTGGGACTCCATTCCATTTATCAAAAGCTAGAAAAAAATGTATTGATGGTAAGACCTGAATGGTTCTCTTTTGAGCAAGTTATTTCTTATATTTTCCTGGCTGGCCACAGCGTTTTGGGATTGTCAGGATACTTGGCTATATTCTGGGTAGCTAAAGTTGCTTGATAATTGATGACCTCCAGATAAATTGTTTTCTGCATAAGGAGCATCTGTTTTATTTTATTTTTTATTCTTTAAAATTTTATTTTCATTCTAGTGTAGTTAACATACAGTGTTATATTGGTTTCAGGTGTACAACCTAGTGATTCAGCAATTCCATATAATAAGAAGCATCTAAAATTAAATTAGAATTTCTTGTGCTTTTTTTTTTTTTTTTACCACTTCACGATGGAGAGATTATTTGAATGAGATTTCACCACGAGCATAACTGTGTAGAAAATAGCTTCCTTAAGATAAAGCCTGGATGACCTTGTTTCAGAGTGGGAGGAAAGGTATAAATTTTTAGGTAAAAATAATATGAATTTAAATCTCTTATTCACTGCCCGTTGCAAATTTGCCACCAAAATGTAAGCTAGAGAATGACATAATGGGAGCTAATTAAAAAAAATTTTTTTTCTTTCATTATTGAGGGGTGTCTGGGTGACTCAGTTGGTTGAGTTGGGTGATCCCGTATAGACCCAGCTTGGCTCTTCTCCGAGCGTCCGACTTCAGCTCAGGTCATGATCTCACTGCTTGTAGGTTCAAGCCCCGTGTCAGGCTCTGTGCTGACAGCTCAGAGCCTGAAGCCTGCTTCAGATTCTGTCTCCATCTCTCTGCCCTTCCCCTGCTTGTGCTCTGTCTCTGGCTCTCTCTCACAAATCCAAAGTAAAACATAAAAAAAAAGAAATAAAAGTCACTTAATCTCTCTTCTAGGAATAGGCATTATTAATGTTTCTTAATATGTCCTTCTAGACTTTTTGAGTGCATACACTCACTTAGGAGCAGTGTCCTCAAAAACTAGAAATCAAAATTTCTTCTGCCTCCAACTTGTGTTTTACTCCAGTTACTAGGTTAAAAGTTCACCAGGACTGTCTATTTCCTTTTAGACAACTAGGTAATGTTTATGGTGGTTGACTCATCATGCTTTGGGGACAGGGTAAAATATGGTCCAGAAGGCCAGTGGATTTAGCTCTCTGGGCTTCATCATTCTGTGGTGATGCCTGCACAACCAAGAAAACACTTGTCAATTCATTTAACCCAAGGGGACATCAAAAAACATACTTGTTGGTGGCCATCAACTCAACAAAATAGCCTGTCAGTTGACTATACTTTCCCTCTTTCGGCTCTAGACCATGTGCACATTGGTTAGTGTTCTCAAAGAGGTGACTATTACTCCCAAAGAATTACATTTACTCAGCCTGGCTCAAGTGTGCTTCAAGGCGTTCACAATTTATTGGAATCTGAAATGAAATGAAGAAGGCATGCAAGCTGTTTTCACAAACAGATGGCTTTCATTAAATATAACCATTAATCTTGTCCTGATTATTTACTGGAATGTGTTAGACTGCAATGTTTCCTTAATCTATTGATGAACTATCACCACAAAATATGTCACTGAAGTAAAATAATTGTTGATGTGCTAATGAAAACCACCAGAGAGACCCAGAAGCCTCCCCTGTAGAGAATTAGGGTGACGAAGGATCTATATAAGAAGAAAGAAAGGGTTGCTGTAATTTCAGATTGAACTACCTCTTTGGAGCCATTTTTAAGTTCGTAGAACCAGAGCGCAAAGCTGTGTAAATGATCTATTGAATTACAGGAACACTGCTTTTTTTTTTTTTTCCTTCCTCAGTCAAAAGATCTCAGATATTTATTCCTGAACCACCCTACTGCTGCAACGGCATAGGAACAGACGAAAACGATTTTCTCAATAAAACATATCTATTGTTCAGGTAGTTGGGGGGTGTACAGAGTGAAAGGAGAGGCACATGTGACCTTTCTACAGCATAAATGTGTGTGGCATCTCATGTGTGATCCCTTATAGACCCTGCTTGGTTCTTTTCCAGTTGTGTCTGATTTTATTAGCAGTTTTCATCTGAATCCACTGGGGAATAGGATGATCTCTACTTTTGCTTCTTGGCCAGGAATCGCTTGATCTTGAAAGTCTCTGGAGAAGACGTGGCGAGGAGCTGTCACTGGCACACCCCATGATTGCAGAGACAAGGAGGGAGCCAGGAAGGCTTCTGATTAAGCACTCCATAATGAAATTTGAGTTTTACAAAGAAATTTAAAGAGGTAATTCTTCATTTTCTTTTTTTTAAATGTTTATTTATTTTTGAGGGTGCAGGAGAGAAAGAGTGTGAGTGGGGGAGGGGCAGAGAGAGGGAGACACAGGGGACACAGAGTGGGTCCCAGGCTCTGAGCTGTCAGCACAGAGCCCGATGCGGGGCTCGACCACACAAGCTGTGAGATCATGATCTGAGCTGAAGTCAGACGCTTAATTGACTGAGCCACCCAGACGCCCCTATGTTTATTTATTTTTGAGAGAGGGGGAGGAAGAGGGGCAGAGAGAGGGACAGAATCCAAAGCAGGCTCTGTGCTGACAGCAGTGAGCCCAACGTGGGGCTTGAACTCATGAACTGGGAGATATGACCTGAGCTGGAGTCGGATGCTCAACTGACTCAGCCTCCCAGGTGCCCCAGCTGCGTTATTCTTAATAAGATCAGGGACCAGAACTCAGCTTTCCTGACTCCCATCCGGGGGCCTTTCCTCCACTCATGTAATCACAGATGATATTTATTTATCATGCCTGGGGCACCCGGTGGTCAGACCGAACTTACACAAATAACCAGGGCGGCCACACTGGCAATCCTGCTTCCCTGTGGGAATCGCCCCACTCAAAATCTCACTCACTCAATACAACGAAGGTTTCCACAGCTCTTGGAATGCATGGGCAGAAACTTCGTATTATTTGGGGGAGGCATTAACCACCGGTGGAAGGGAAATTGGAATTGTTTGGAGTCGGGCTGGCACCGACGCGGCACCTTGACTAAGCCACACAACCTCTCTGTACCTCACTTTTCTCACACTTAAGACTCACAAGCTGTGAAAAGTTGTTACGGGGATCAGTGAGGCACAGCAGCGGGACAGCCCTTTGGGAAAGGGTAAACCATTGCGCAAATGCAGATTTGCAAAATACTAAACCTTCAAGAAAACAGGTTCCTGGGGATATCAGCCAACATCTACATATGTCTCCCACATCCCTGTCACGTTTTATGCTAGACTCGTCTCCGAGATGGAAAACATCACATTCTCCTTCTTCATTTTTATAGTGGCAAAGTCCAACAAAATGAAAGGTTTTCTGTCCTTCTCTTCAGAAATTAGAATGAACTTCTTCCTATTAACAAGAAATGATGAATGGGGAATCATTGCCCTGAGAAATGGAATGCAGTGTTTTATAATAGCTTAGGCTAATGAAAATATCACAAATTATGTCCATGAACTAGAAACTCGTCATGTTTTTCAGTAAGTTTTTTCTTAAGCCTGCCCTAAACTCCTTTCACATGTAAATAATGAGTCTCTAAACCCACTCAGGGTTGGTAAACACAGTTTTAAACCATGTTCTGGAGTTGGTAATTTTTAAACGTCAGAGAAGCTTAGTGAATAGTTATAGCCGGTGGTAAACATGTATTTTCAATTTTTGACATTTGTGCCTCTTCAATAAGATGTTGGCCTTTTTCCTCTTCTGACTCAATTTCCTTTCTGTTTCTTATTCTTTTTATAGATTGTTTCAATCTGTCTCACTTCTGAGCCAACATTTTTGAGATTAGGATACCATTTGGGAACCTTCCCTTCGTCTTGTGTACACATGCTTCTACAGCCGTTTACGGGGATGCACACGCACACAGAGCTAATTACACCAGGACTCAGCTCAAGCCTTTAACCACACGGGTACGCACAAATATCCAAAGTGCCACTAGGAAATAATGAGACAGCTTCCATAAGCTGCTCACAAGAGTCCGTTTCTTCACTTTATAGTAAAATTGTTTCTGCGTATATGTGTAATCAAAGAACGGATTAAGACCTTTCGAGGCCCATACCTTGCAGAGATGATGACATCTTATATAAAGAAAAGCAATCAAATAAGAATAATTTAATTTTCACAATTAAATTATTTTAGAATAATTTACAACGAAAATTTTATGAATGAAAATTTTAGATTCTCTATCTCTCTGTCTTTAATGTTTGATTCTAGTTTTGAGAGAGAGCTCAAGTGGGGCAGAGGCAGAGGAGGGGGACAGAGGGTCCAAAGCAGGCTCTGTGCTGACAGCAGCCAGCCATGGTGGGGCTCAAACTTGCAAACTGCGAGATCATGACCTGAACTAAAGTCACACCCAACCGATGAGCCACCCAGGTGCTCCGAGAATCCCAAGCAGGCTCCAACTGTTAACACAGGGTCTGACCTGGAGCTGGAACCCACGAACCACGAGAAGATGGCCTGAACCAAAATCAAAAGTCAAATGCTTACCCGACTGAGCCGCCCAGGCACCCCCCTCTCTGTCTCTCTTTAGTGCCACTGCTAAGCTGGTGACTGAGGCACATTCTTGGTCCTTTTCCGAAGTCATCAGGCCCCCGGAGGCCCCCATAACCACATAGGAATAGGGGGGGCTTCCTTCAACCCTCCTCCAGGCACCAGGCCTCAGACCTTTCTGCTGGTTTTATGAGCCTCTGGGAAGGCTCCACTCTGCTGTGCCTTCTCCGTTCCTCTGTTTCTTCTCACCAGTCAAGCCTCCTTGCTCAGAAACTTCTTTATGCAGTAGCTCCCATCTCCTCGCTATTGGGGGATAAGGGGTTCAGGCAGGCAACCCCAAAATATGGTACTTTGGCAGACTGAATATTTGAGTTGAAGGAATTTGGGAGAGGCAGGTGCAGGAAGGACTCCGATGGCCCCTGTGCTCTGAAGCAGGTGGCATGGCACATGAGAGGTGCCATCCTTATACTCAGAGGGAAGGAGCATCCTTATCCCGATAGACGGGAAGATGTCGGGGGAACAGAGCCCTGCTAAGCTTCCCCACTTTATCACCTTTAGCTCATACTCTTGTCCAATCACATTTTTTCACCACTTTCTACTCTTCATCTCCTTATGAAGGCTCCTATGACACATAAAACTTGTGTGAAATGAATTTGTAGGTTTTTCTTTTTTTTTTTCAGTGTTTGTTTATTTGTTTTTGAGAGAGAGAGAGAGAGAGAGAGAATCCAAAGCAGGCTCTAGGCTCTAAGCTATCAGCATAGAGACCAACACAGGGCTTGAATCCACAAACTGTGAACTGTGAGATCATGACTTGATCCAAAGTCAGACTCAACCAACTGAGCCACCCAGGCGCCCCTGAATTTGTAGGTTTTTCTACTACTAATCTGTCTTTTGTCAGTTCAATATGCAGAGACCGGACGGTGGGTAGAAGAGACTTTCTCCTTCCCTACCAGGTCGCAGGATTTGTGCAGAAGGAGATAACCATTCCGCACTAGGGCACCACCAAGAAGGCCCGGGGGGCTGTCATTGAATCTGTGTCGCTTACCCTTCGCCCTCTGAAGGTGGCTGGGGGGGGTGAAGATTTCTTGTGCTTTCATTTGTCCATCCCTACACGAATTTATCTCATCCAAGATTCAACGAACACGGTTTTTGAGTGAAGACTATATTCCAGGTGCTGTGCTATTATCAAAGGAAGCCGGGGCCGGATTGCTCTCACAGCTGTAAAAACACGTTTTATTCCGAAACTCTAGCAATAGGGAAAAAGAGACACCTCAGCATAAAACTGACCTCAATTCTGAATACAATGAGGAAAAGTGGCGATTTATGGCCAAAGAGCAGGGTGAGGGTCAGAGGATGGAAATGACTAAAAGGAAACATCAGGAATCAGGAGGGATCTCGGTGAAGCACAACCGAGCAGGGTGGTTGCTGAGGACAGGCCCCGGTGAGCGGATATCATCTGGGGGGTGGTCGGGATGAAAAATGTGGGGAAATGTGGGGGATTCTCATTTAACTGACTTAACAGGATTCTTGCTGAAACTGGGCGGTGCAGGCCCAACATGGATGGTCCCTGATGCCTGCGGTTGAGGTTTCATTGAGAAAGAGCTCAGAGGATCCTGCTCCTGGCGAGAGTCTTTGTCACTGGGCACTGGGGAAATGTGTGAGGGGGAGAAGACAGTCCAAGAACGCTATTCCTTCCCTCAAGAAGCAAACAAATGCGAGCCGATAATCACATCCTAACCCTGCGGTCAGCATGTGTGAGGGGTACTTAGTGGAGGAGGCAAATCATCTTGTGACTGAGCCCCATCTTTTCTGAAAGTCTGAGAGACCGGTCCCTGGACCCCTGAGAAGTTCTTACTCCAGCAGAGGAAGGAGGTGGGGGGACCCTCAGGAAACAATGCCAGGGTTCGCTGACTTGCTTTGAAGTAAAGTATAAATTCAGATCTTTCTGGCCAGCTGAATTTCCGACTGTTTCAAGTTTTTAAAACAGGAAGATGTTCAGATGTGAAACATGGCTTGCTCATTCTTACTTCTCCCCTTCAGTGGGCATTTTGCCTTTAAATGTTGTACAGATGCCTGAAGCATTCCCGCTGTGAGAGTCGACAGGGACGTGCACGTCGTAGTTCTAGTGTGTCTGATGTTCAGTCTTGCTTCGGATACTCGGCCTCTTGAGTTTACGTATCTAGGGCCTCCTAAATCAGAGACCGGTCGTTAACATGGAAAAGGCAGGAAAATAACTTCCCAGGTTGAGAGGAAGAAGAAATATAAAAATTCCACTTGCCTTTCTTTATCGTTCTATGGGCGGCATGGAAATATTTTTTTATAAAAAAGACATCCGGGAACTAGATTAAGATTCCTGTTTCTGTTACCTCTGTCAGGAAGTAGCCTTCTTTTTTCTTTTTTTGGTCTTTTTTGATGTAGATCGGATTTGCTTTGTTTGCTTTGGAGCATCTTCTGTGGACCAAATAAGTGGTCTGTGAGGAACTAGGTGGAAACAGTCTCTGGTTCCATTGGCTTTGTTCTACCTCTGGGTGGAGAGTTAGAAAATGAAACTGCATTAAAAAAAAAAATGAAAGCTGACTTCAGGGTTTATAGATGATTGGTTGGGTGTTCGTTTGCATATGTACAGACCCCTCAGTGGGAGGCAGGGTGCTCAATCCGCTGTTAAGTAGTAAAGAACGTTTCTTTCTGATTATAATGAACCATTTGGCAGAGTATTTGGAAATGCTAATGGCCTTTGACTTAGTCCATCAAGATAAATCCTTTTGTCCAGTTGGAATTATCCCTTTCCCACCAGGTGCCGGGGGCCCAGTGGGACTGCTCTGTACCCGGGGAGGTCCTTGCTGGGAAACCATTTCTGTCCCTCACACTCAGGGTCGGTAACATGTAGTGTGCTGTTTTTACAGTGAAGACATGGTCTGAATTAGGACAACACACACACACAGACACAGACACAGACACAGACACACACACACACACACACACACACACACAGAATAGCCTAAAGACAATGCCTAATTGGAGGAATATCTTTTTTAAAGATACAAATAGAATCATGTCGTCTTTATAGTAAGAGGAGCCCCATTTAGAGTGGCTCAGTTTTATTCTTCATCGTGCCATCGAGAGGCTAACCCTGCAAAGGCATTTGTGTCTTTTCTTTTTGTTTTGACCCCCTAAATGAGAAAGCCACCCCTGAAAACAGGTGCAGGTAATTCTTATTAGTTATTTTGATTTCGTTGGGGTAAAACTTGAGGAAAACACCTTATAATCAGAGCTAAGTGAATGGATACATTCTTTCCCTGCAGAAAAGAGACCCCCATCCCCCCCCACCCCCCCATCAGACAAAGACAGTCTGGAAAAGATGACCCTGTTACATGAAATTTCTTTTAGGTTTACCAGATTCTCTTTTCTTTTCCCTTCTTTTTCGGTTTGTTTTAGTGCTAAATGACAGGTCTTTATCAAAGGTAGCCATCAAGTGCTTATTTTCTCGGTTACAATTCCATCACCCATAATGGCCTTTGTATACATACACACTGCCTTTCTTTAATAGAAACCTGATGAACTTCAGAATTTATGTGAAATATGTCTTCAATATGAACCTCTGTTCATTTGTTTTTTTTTGCAGAAGTAGAGTAGCACAGCAGCCTCCATTTGTTTTCAACATCTTTTCTTGTCTCTCATCTCATTCCTTACAGCAGCCCTGTTCACGGGCTGAATGGAAATATTGATAAACGTGAAGCCATGCTCAATTTCTCTAATAATCAAAGAAATGCATATTAAAATGAAATAGCATCGCTTCTCCTATCATTGTGACAGAAATGAAGGATACTGATCATGCCCATCGCTGGTGGGGGAGGGGGGTCAAAGAACTTGGGAGAAAGCAGCCCCCCCACCCTATTCCATCATGACCCAGCCCTCCCCCTTCCTGAGGCCCATGCTAGCTGCAAATCACATGTTCTTGCAATAAACCTTTTTCTTTTTTTGCATTTGTTTTTTACTCTTTTTAAAAATGTTTTTATTTTATTTTTGAGAGAGAGAGAATGTGTGTGAGCTGGGGAGGCACGGGGCGGCGGGGGGGGCAGAGGACCTGAACTGAGCTCTGCACTGACATCAGGAGCCCCAATGCGGGACTCGAACTCATGAACTGTGAGATCATGACCTGAGCTGAAGTCAGATACTTAACTCACTGAGCAGCCCCAGTGCCCCCACTCTTTTTTTTTTTTTTTTTTTTGCAAGTCAAGTGTTAGTATAATGAATACCTTTGCCTTCATTTCAGCCTGTTTTTCTCTTGATGGTATTTATTACATTAGTGAATCATCACCATGTGTCCTCTTGCCTTCGTTGTATTAAGGATACCAAACCATTTTCTAGTATCTGTTCTGGATTCTGCATAGGGTCCTTTACAGTTGTAGGCCTGGACTTTCCGTGAGCTCTCTGGGCACTTTCCCTTTGCCTTTGTCTCAGCGTGTCCCCCGACACCTTCTCTTTTTGAACTTCAAGACAGCTATCAGACTTTTAATTGCTGTTAAATACCCTTGGCTCTACTCACTGGGTACTTCCCCTCCTTAGCTCTAGAGCTGGGGGGCAGACTGTTATGCTGGGCTCTCCACCAATGTCCCCAGAGAGTTCCAACTAGGGAGGCTCTTGAGGTACCCAAGTATGAGGCCTTCCTGACCCGCCTTCATCTTGCCCTTCGATTCTCTGAACCACTGGAACATGGGAACAACCATAATGGAAATCGCTCTCCAGGATAGATTGCAATCCCCATGGACTGCCTCCCAGAGTCTTCTCTGACCTAATCCACACACCTTTACCTGTGGGTTATCCCTCCCAGGATGCAAAGCACCATTGCTATTAGCTCTTTCTTGGCCTGGGTTTTCTGGCAGAGAGACAAGCTGCATACGGTGGACTTACTCTGCCTCATGGCTCATTATTCAGTTTTTTGGTTGCCACAGACACTCAGTCTCTGAGACAGGAAGTAGACTCCAAGGGAGGTATAACGTGTCTTAGTGCTTTTCTTTGGACTGGTGCTGGGTAGATTTTTCTCAACCTGACTCCACGTGAAATTTCTAATAGGTTTTGGCGTTAGACAGTCTCTCAGTGTGAGTTTTAACTAGATAGGAAGGAAGCTGATGAGGAATCCAGTGATCGTCTGCGTAGGACCTGCCGTCTTCCTACCGCCCACCGAGCGATGTCTGCTTACTCCCCTTGGGTTTCAGCCGTCTGCACATGAGCCCATGTCCTGTAATCTACACCCTCTGCCCCTAGCAGCTGGCCGCCTTCGCCTGTTTATTCATGTCTCTCTTCTCCCTGGCGGGATCCCTTTCTCTGTTGAGCTAAATCCTTTCATGTAATGCTACGATCAAGTTCCATCTCCTTCATGAAGCCTTTTGATGATGCCAGCGTACATCAAAGTCCTCCGTTTTCTTTCTTTCATTCATTCATTCGTTCATTCACTGAACAAGTATTCGTTAGATGCTTATGCCGTGCTGATTACCGGGCTTTCGTGGGACTCCTGAAGCAAGTCAGGCAAATGGGTTCCCTGCCTTCAAGGGGCTGAGAGTTTAGGCATTGTATAGCTACAAAAAATCACATGATGCTAGATTCTTTTCTCCTTATAAATCTTTATTTACTAACCAGGGTAGGTTTTGTTGTTGTTGATTTTTGGTTTTTGGCGACCAACAAAACCCAGTTAGGAGCATGGGCCCAAACATGGATTTTTAAAAAATATTTTTCTTTTAATGTTTATTTATTATTGAGAGACAGAGGATGAGCATGGGAGGGGCAAAGAGAAGGGAGACAGAATCTGTAGCAGGCTCCAGGCCCTGAGCTGTCAGCACAGAGCCCGATGTGGGCTGGAACTCACCAACCGTGAGATCATGACATGAGCTGAAGTCGAAGCTTAATCGCCTGAGCCACCCAGGTGTCCCCCCAAACATAGATTTGTTTGGAGGGAGATCCAGGCTCACAGACCAGGTGGCAGGCAGAGAGGCTCTCCAGGGATTGCAGAGGCAGAAATGTTTAGGCTTTGAGGCCACACTGTCCCAAGCTCCTTCCCGCATGCGGGCTGAACTTCAAGTCCTGGGAACAGAACTGGGGTGTTTAAGCGTGCATCAGGTTAGTTAGGTCAGGCAGTCAGGTGGAGGTGGGAGCTGGGGAAATTGTTGTGACCTGCAGCCATGCTCTGTGGATAGCTGTACGGTCCTGATTCCCCTTCAAGGTAGAAGAGCTTATTCTGCAGCTGCTGGATGTGCCACCCGGCCGCCGGGGCTCTCTGGGAAATGCCTGTCCCAGGAGCCACCTTGCTCTAGGTCCCTGTCCTCCCCTGGGTGTCTTGCACCCAGGGACTGGTGGGAATGTGTGCTGCCTGCAGGCCGGGCGAGGGTGACTTCGAAGGGGTATTTTAGCTTCGGAGGATCCCACAGTGGGCCTGCACAGCCCAACATCTCTGTCTGCCTAGGCGTGAGTCTGGCCTTTCCCCTGCAGGGGTGGACCCAGAGCGCTTCCCAAGATTTTCCTGCGCCTTAACTTCTACCTCACAGTCTGCTTCCTGAGGAGCCCAGCCTGCCACACACCCAGTGGGTCCATAACGCCCGGGACTGTCCCCCACTTCCACACCTCCTCACATGTTATCTGGGGTAGTTCGTTAATGATTTCACATCACGCATCCCTTCCAAACTAGACTTCAGACTTCTATGAGTAGAGACTTTCCTTTCCCCGGCAGCCAGTCCCCAACCCCAGTTGTGGAAGGAGACCACACATATCACTCGAAATTGTGTGTTCCGGGGCGTGGATGACCTCCAGGTGAGGGGCAAAGTCATGCCAAGTCTAACGGGTGAAATGTTGCTGTTTTAGACGGACCAGAGATTCAACACTTCAAAAGGACCTCTTTGAGAAGGGTTTTAGACTGCAGTCAAGAGGTGTTGGTTTCTTTTGTTTTTATTTGCTTTCATTCACTTAATGGCCCACTCATTGATTTTAGGGCAGAATTTTTTTTAAATGTTTTAATGTTTATTTATTTTTGAAAGAGAGAAAGAGAGAAAAAGAGAGAGAGAGAGAGAGAGCGCGCAAGTGAGGGAGGGGCAGAGAGAAAGGGAGACACAGAATCCAAAGCAGGCTCCAGGCTCTGAGCTGTCAGCACAGAGCCTGACTCGGGACTCGAACTCATGAATGGCTACATTATGACCTGAGCCGAAGTCTGAGGCTTAACTGACTGAGCCACCCAGGTGCCCCGAGGGCAGAAAATTCTGATCAGGGAGAATAAACCCTC
The DNA here is from genome assembly GCA_004023785.1 of Mungos mungo. Taxonomy (NCBI): domain Eukaryota; kingdom Metazoa; phylum Chordata; class Mammalia; order Carnivora; family Herpestidae; genus Mungos; species Mungos mungo. The sequence continues at coordinate 60,275 of PISW01004960.1, forward strand.
TGTGACAACACCTCCTTTCTCTCTGCCGGTGAGGCTTTGTTCCCTTGTTCCCTAGGGGGGTGCGGCCCCACAATCTTACAAAACACGCATCAGCTCATGATTCTGAGAGCTGTTTCCTTCCTTCAGGAGCACACGCTTGTGTGTGTGAGTGTGTGTGGGGCAGACAGAAATGTGCGCTCTGGAATGTGACATCATAGGCCTCGATGACCGCAGGAGAGGGCTGGCCGGCTCCGTGAGAACCGTGTCAAGAAGAACCGAAACATGGTGAGTGGCTCCCAGGCTTTGAGCTGTAAAATAAGTATTTAAAAATCGAATAAAGGCATGATTTTCCAGTTCGTTCCCCAGTCCCTTAAACACTCCCGTGCCCACCGCCGTTTGGAGCTGACACTTGCGAAGGTAAGCTATTACCTCCTACCCGCGAGTTTCTGTCTGATTCTGATAATATAATAATATTTCATGTGGCTACCCCGTGATGCGGGCACAACTTTCTACACTCAGGACCCGTGTGCCACTTCCTTTCATTTTAGAAAAATTGTGCAGTGAAACACAGCGCGGAGAATAACCCCTGTGTTTTTCTTCTTCTAAGGAATGTGCTTTTCTGATATATTTTTTAATTGATTAAAAGGTGAGGGTAAAAAATGAACATCTGATCCAAGTTTCAGCAAAAGACCCTTTATTGAAGTACAGACCCTAAAAAGTTATTTTAGGCAAGTTCCCAGAGGCAACGTCTTAAACCATAAGGATGGATGAGGGGACTGTGATTCTAATAAATTCTGCCATTCCTCAGAAATAAATTAAGAGTTTCCTTCCAAGTGGGGTAGCTAGTGGGCTGAGCAATCGTATTTTAAAATAGCCAAATCCAAACATAAGCTGGATTTGCATTTTAAAAAAAATTTATAAAGCCTATACTTTGCTTTTCACATTTTCTCTCTTCCCCAGTGGCTCTGGAATTGTATGGTCCAAGTTGCTTTCTTGCAAAGGTACCTTGTACTCACTTTATGAGGTGTGGAATAGAGAGCCGGCCTGGTGCTTTGACTGGCTGAAATTTCCATCCTGCCTTAAACAACCTGGGAAAAGTCAGTGTGATTTATGACAGTAGTTACTGCTACTCTTTGACTTTAGCCAGGAATATTCTCATGCTACCAACCCCCCGCCTCCAACAACATCAAACCCCAAATTGGCACATTTTGAACCATTGTCGTTTCTACTTGCCCAGCCATTGGAGCAATTAATTAACTAAATTTATGCAACTAAGGAGCTTCCTTATAAGCGAGGAGCAAATGAAAATAGGTGATCACTTTTTTTTTTTTTCTAGTTCATTCAGTGCAATCTCCAAGACAGGAAGAGGCTACTGCAGGGATACATAGGGTGCGGCTGCCAGGTTGTTTTCATGAATTATTTCCGTGTGTCATGCATGAAAGCCCGTGATCATGCAGCAGGTGCTGGTGTCTGTAACATTCACTGGGGTCTTTCCATGCCCGTGTTGTAGGTAGTGTGAATCTTCGCAGGAGAGATGAAATTAGGCACACGTGCACACATCCCTCTACCACTCAAAAAGATGCTCCCCAGATGTTTCTGGAAGATCAGGATGCTAAGCATGTGTTACGGTCACATAGAGCGGATACCTTCACAATCGTTTTGTGCCTTTCTCTTATAGTAGCTTAAAGAACTTTCTTTATATACACTATGTGTTTGGGAATGAAAAACTCGTGTTTTGCATAGAGATTCAAGCCACGTGCATCAGAATGTGGCAGATGTTCACATGAGACCGATGTTCACGGTCAGGTGTACCTCCCACTACTGACCGCCCACCCTATCTACTTCTGTCCCGTACTTGCAATTCCCCATGTCAGACACCAAAGAAAGCTTTTTGGGAAGCAAATAAATGAGATTAAAATTAGTTGGGCTATGGTGACTCTTCTCTCATTCCCCCCACCCCATTTTCATTTTTGGGGTGCCTGGGTGGCTCAGTCAGTTAAGCGTCCGACTTCAGCTCATGATCTCACGGTTTGTGAGTTCAAGCCCCTCCTCCAGCTCTGTGCTGACAGCTCAGAGCCTGGAGCCTGCTTCAGATTCTGTGTCTGCTTCTCTCTCTGCCCCTCCCTCTCTCATAGTCTCTGTCTCTCAAAAATAAATAAAACATTAAAAAAATTTAAAACTGATGAACTAAATGTTAGAATTCAATTGAATTAGAGTTATATGTTAAGAGCCCAACTTTATTTACTGACAAAAAATTTGAACCAAATTGTTTCAATTGTTGGAATCAGTAGGTGAGAATCAGTATCAGGAGTGAAATTTACTATTATTTAAAGAGTTACATTTTAGGGAAGCCTGGGTGGCTCAGCCAGTAAAGCATTTGACTTCAGCTCAGGTCATGATCTTGAGGTTCTTGGGCTTGAGCCCCGCACAGGGCTCTGTGCTGACAGCTCAGAGCCTGGAGCCTGCTTCAGATTCTGTGTCTGCTTCTCTCTCTGCTCCTCCCCTGCTCACATTCTGTCTCCCTCTTTCAAAAATAAATTAAAAATGAAAAAAAAGTTTATATTTTCTCCCTCTAATTTTTTATTGTGCTAACATCCACATAACATATAGTTTATTGTTTTATCCATTTTAAGTATATAATTTCGTGTATTAAAGACATTTATAGTGTTGTACAACCATCACCCCCATCCATCTCTGAAACTACTTTCTTCTTGTGAAACTGAAACTCTAAGTGTTAAACAGTAACTCCCCATCTTCCCTTGGTCCCAGCCTCTGGCGACCATGATTCTACTTGTCTCTATGATCTTAATTACTCTAAGTTCATTGTTTCAGTGGAATCATACAGTATTTGTCTTTTTGTAAAGGGCTTATTTCACTTTGCATAATGACTTCGGGTTTTGTCCATGCTGTAGCAGGTGTCAGGATTTCCTTTACTCTTAAATCTGTTAATATTCTGTTCTATGTACATACTGCGTTTTGCTTAGCCATTCATCTGTTGATGCCCATCAATGGATGCAATGAACATGGGTGTATAAATATCTCTTCGAGATCCTGTTTTCAGTTCTTCTGGGTTGTATATCCAGAAGTGGGATTGCTGGATCAGAAGAAAGTTCTATTTTTAATTTTTTGAGGAAGAGCAATACTGTTTTCCGGAGCAGCTGTACCATTTTATGGTTCTTCCAACAGTGTACTAGGATTACAATTCTCCACATCATCACCAGTACTTCTTATTTTTACATCTATCAGCGAACAATCTATCATCATCTATCAACCATCTATCATCTATCTATTTTATTTAATTTGATAGTAGCCATCCTAATGGGTGTCAAGTGGCAACTCATTATAGTTTTGATTTGCATTTCCCCAATGATTTGTGATGTTAAACATCTTTTCATGTGCTTCTTGGCCATTTGCATATTTTCCTTGGAGAAAGGTCTGTTCAAATCCTTGGCCATTTTTAAATTGAGCTCTTTGTTTTTTGTTGTTGAGTGGTAGGAGTTCTCTATATAGTCTGGATATTAATCTCTTATCAGATGTGCGATTTGCACGATATTTCCTCTTATTCTTTGAGTTATCCTTTTACTGGTTAATATTATCTTTTGATGTGCAAATTTAAAACAATTTTCATGAAGTTCAATTTCTTTACTTTTACTTTTGTTGCCTTTTAGTGTCAGAGCCAACAAATCAATGCCAAATCCAATGTTGTGAAGATTTTGTCTCATGTTTTTTTTCTAAATTTTACAGTTTTAGGTCTTACATTTAGGACTCTGACCCATTTTGAGTTAATTTTTGTAGATGGTGTTGAGTAAGAGTTCAGCATTATTCTTTTGCATGTACCAAGTTTCCCCAATACTATTTATTGAAAAGACTGTCTTTTCCCTCATTGAATTGTCTTGTCATCTTTGTAAAAAATTATTTGACTATATATATTTAAAGGTTTGTTTTTGGGTTGTCTATTCTATTCCATTGGTTCTATATGTCTTTATGCCAGTACCACACTGTTTTGATTACTGAAGCTTGGTAGTAAGTTTTGAAATTAGGAGGTATGAATCTTCTAACCTTGTTCTTTTACAAGATTGTTTGGCTATTTGGGTCCCTTGAGATTACATATAAATTTTAAGATATTTTTTTCTGAAAAAATGAGTCTTTGGGATTTTTATAGGAATTGCATTCAATATGTAGATTGCTTTGGGTATTATTGACATTTTAACAGTATTAAGTCTTCCATTCAATAAATATGGGAAGTCTTCCAATCCATGAACATGGGATACATTTCCATTTATTTATATATTCTTTAATTTCTTTCAGCAACATTTTGTGTTTTTCATTGCACAAGTCTTTTATCTCCTTGATTAAGAGTTAGTGTGCTGTAGTAACTGGATAGATTGTTTTTTGTATGTCTGTTAAGTGTAGTTGGTTTATTGTGTTTTGTTCTCTATTTCCTTATTTATCTTCTGTCTGGTTGTTCTATTCATTATTGAGAATGAGGTAGTAAGGTCTTCAACTATTATTGTAGAACTGTTTCAATTCTGTCAGGTTTTGCTTCATATATTTTGGTGGTCTCTCATTAGGTGCATAAATGCTTATAATTATTATAACTTTTTGCTGTATTGAAACTTTTATTATATTATAATATCCTTCTTTGTTTCATAAAGTTTTTTGTTTTGAAGTCTGTTTGCCTGATATTTGCATAGCCACTTGCTCTCTTTTGGTTACTATTTGCATAGAATGTCTTTTTCCATCCTTTTACTTTCAATCTCTTCCTGTCCTTAGATCTAAAATGGATCTCTTGTGGAGAAGATACAGTCAGATTATGTGGGGTTTTTTTTTTAATGCTTAAAATTTTTTTTTAATTTATTTTTGAGAGAGAGAGAGAGAGAGAGAGACAGCATGAGCAGGGGAGGGTCAGAGAGCGAGGGAGACACAGAATCTGAAGACAGGCTCCAGGCTCTGGCTAGCTGTCTGCACAGAGCCCAATGCGGGGCTCGAACCCATGAACCGTGAGATCATGACCTGAGTGGAAGTCAGACTTAACTGACTGAGCCACCCAGGCACCCCATTATAGCATGTGTTTTTATCCATTCTGCAAATCTCTGTCTTTTGATTGGAGAGCTTAATCCTTTTACACTTAAAGTAATTACCAATACAGAAGACTTACCTGCATCATTTTGCTATTTGTTTTCTGTATGTCTTAGAGCTTTTTTTGTCCCCCATTCTCTGCATTATTGTCTTCTTTTGTGTTCTTAATGTTTTGTAGTGAAATATTTAAATTTCTTTCTCATTTTCTTTTGTGTATATTCTATAGCTATTTTCTTTACAGTTGCCATGGGGATTGCACTTAACATTCTAAATTTATAACACTTGGATTTGAATTTATGCCAGCTTAACTTCAACAACATACAAAATTTTTTGCTCTTTTACAGCTTGGTCCCTTTTGGTTGCTAATGTCATAAAATTACATCTTTATTCATTGTGTGCCCCAAAATATAAACTATTAATTCTTTTAAAAGCATTAATCCCTGAAATTATGTAGAAAATGCATACAAAGTTACAAACTGAAGTTTAAATTGTAATAAAATTTAATAGTAATAAAAGTTCAGTAGTAATAAAACTAGACAAATAATTATTTTTAAAAAAATATATTAGACTTTTAAGTCATGTTCAAAACAAAATGTGGAGTTATAAGCCATTGGATACAATAACACTAGCTCTTATTATTGTCCATGTATTTACCTTTATTGAGATCTCTATTCATAGGGCTTCTGTGGGAAATCAAATAACTATGTCCTGGTTAAGGAGATTATAAGGAATGCATTACATGGCTATCTGGCCATGCTGAAAACAGCTGACTGATATCTAGTTAATGCGTATTTAGGCGTTGGGTCCTGTCTGTGCTCCCGAATTCCTTAGACCATGTTATCTATGGAATATCTTATCTTGTTCTCCACCCTGCTTTCGGCATTTGCTCTTTTGTAGTCTTGGGAACACCTTGTTTTTATGTACACTTTCTATAGTTCTTACTGACATTATAGCAGTGGACATATTTCACACTGTTTTCCCTAGAATGTGTGCCTAATAAACACGAGGGATTGAGAGCAGCTCGGGGAGACTTCCCTTAGCCTCCCTCTCACCTCTTTTGATTTGCATGGACTCTTGAGTAATCCTTTCAGCTGCCCTTGGCTTTGCTGAACCAAGTTGAAAGCTGAACCCACAATTGGTGACCCTGACATGATAAGCTGAACCCATAGGCTTCAAGTTACTGTTTAGTGTCATTTCATTTCACCCTGCAAGACTCCAGTGATTCTTTCTTATGCTTTCTTTCTTTGTCTCTTTCTTTTCTCTTCTTTTCTTTTCTTTCTTTTCTTTATGTGTGAGAGAGAGAGAGAGAGAGAGAGAGAATATGAGCAGGGGAGAGGGGCAGAGGGAGAGAGAAACTTAAGTAGGCTCCTGGAGCCTGACTTGGGGCTCAATCCCATGACCTTGGGATCATCATCTTGAGCCAAACTCAAGAGTCAGACGCTCAGCTGACTGAGCCACCCATGCACTACTTCCTTGATTAATTCTTTTTTTTTTTTTCTCAGTGTGCAACCCACTGCAGTGCCTGCAGCCTACAGCAGAGGCCATGGTCCAGGGCCACCTTCGCTGTGGCAGGGGACACTAGGAGAGGCCCAGGGGTATGGGCCGGCCATAAATCCATTCCTTGATTACTTCTTAAAGGGCAGGTCTAGTGGCAATGAAGTCCCTTAGCTTTTGTTTATCTGGGAGTGTCACAATTTCTCCTTCACTTTTGAAGGACAGTTTTGCTGGATATAATGCTGTTTTTTTTTTTTTATGTTTATTTTGAGAGAGAGAGTGACCACAAATGGGGGAGGGCAGAGAGGTGGAGAGCGAGAGTGAGAAGGACAGAGAGAGGGAGAGAGAATCCCAAACACTAGCAGTGCAGAGCCTGATGTGGGGCTGGAACTCATAAACCAAGAGATCATGACCTGAGGTGAAACCAAGAGCTAGATGCTTAACCGACTGAATGACCCAGGCACCCTGACTGTTTTTTCCCTTCCTTTAAATGGGCCATACTTTACTCTTACTTTTATGCCTTGTGATTTTTTGGGTTAACTGGACATTTGAGTTTAATAACGTGGTAACTCTAGCAATCAGATTCTTTTGCTTCCCTAGAGATTGCTGTTTTTGTTATTATTTTTGTTTATTTGATTGTTGTAGGCTGTCTCTGTGCTGGGGATCAGCCTGAGATGTAAAGTTAGGGTCTTCTCAGACCTTTTCTGAGACTTTTCCTGGTTATTCTTGCTTACTTTCTAATTTTACCCAAAAAGGCAGTTATTTTTGGGTGCCCTAACCATTATTTTTAAAAGTTTTTGATGTTGATTTATATTTGAGAGAGAGAGGGAGGGAGAGGTAGAGATAGAGAGAGCAAGCAAGGGAGGGGCAGAGGGAGAGGGAGACACAGAATCTGAAGCAATCTCCAGGTTCTGAGCTGTCAACACAGAGCCTGACATGGGGCTTGAACCCATGAACTGTGAGATTATGACTCAAGCCAAAGTCAGACACTTACCTACTGAACCACCCAGCCCCTTGAATGCCCTAACCTTTAAATGTCTGGATCCTAAAAGGGGGAAAGGAGACATATGAAGTGGGGGAAGGGCAATGGCTTTTGACATTTTTTTGGAAGTCACTTTAGCTAGAGAGGGACTTGCAACAACGGAGAGGTGCAACACTGATGGCCACCTGCCTCTTTGTCTACACCTGGGATTAGAAGTAGCAATCTGTGATTGGAGCACCCATCCTTGATACTTGGAGGATGGGGTCATTTTTGCCCATCTTGGCACCCTTAAACTGCGTGCAGGCAGCTCCAGGAGCACGTGCCCAGCTTCCTGCCGCGTGGCTGGCGAGGAGAGATAGATCGCTACTGCCTCCTCAGAGATGAAGTTGACTGAATTTAACTACGATGTACCATGTATCTTCCCCTGGAATTTGCAAGCCTTCAATAAACTCTGGAGTTCCAAAATGGATACATAAGATGGATTCTGGCAGGTGCAATTGTCATCTAGGTGAGGAGAGAGTCCCCGTACTTCCTATTCCACTGTATTCTCAGAATTTCCCCCCCCTCATTTATTTTTTGTAAAAAAGAAATATTTGGAAAAAAAGTGTTAGAGACTAGCTCTTTGTGATGTATCTCACAATTGATGCTAACACCTTACGTGTCAGGGCCTTCTTGTTAAAGACTTTTTAAAAAATGTTTATTTATTTTAGAGAGAAAGAGAGAGAGAGACAGAGGATGAGCAAGAGAGGGGCAGAGAGAGAGAGAGGGAGACACAGAATCTGAACCAGGCTCCAGGCTCTGAGCTGTCTGCACAGAGCCTGATGTGGAACTCGAACTCATGAACCATGAGATCATGACCTGAGCCAAAGTCAGATGCTCAACTGAGTGAGCCACCCAGGCGCCCCTTTGTTTAGAACTTTTGCCCTCAAGTGTTCCAGTGCAATTAGATCAATCAGTTATGAGTGCACGGAATTTTTTTAAAGCATTTAAGAGCAAATCATTTGCTCTTAAGGGATAATATGTCCTTTGTTTCTAAAGGCAAAAACAGTTCTAGTCCTGGTGGAAACTCATTCTTGATTTAATAATCATTATATGTCTGTTGCTCAGCCTTAGTCTATATCAAAGCCTCAAATAGAGGAGTTGAAAGAGTGATATGCAATTTTTGGAAATATTCTATACTTTTCAGCCAAACTAGATTATGTAATCTTGATAGATTCCATACTCTTAACATTCTGCTTTATTGGAAAAAACATTGTTTCAGTATGAGAATGCAATTCTTATCTCAGCTTGAAATCCTAAGTTGCATCTCCCTTGCCTGTGCTTTGGTTCAGTCTTTCTTGACCTCATCAGTGTAATGATCTCTCTTTTCTCTGAAATTTCACTGCATTTAATCATTCTTTTATGACATTTAGCATGCTCTCTTTTGTACTAGTGGTATTTGTGTTTGTGTTGTAATAGACTATAACTTAACAGGGATCACCAAATGCTCTCCAAAAATATGCCACTTTGGCATAAGAATTATTTTGAATCGAAGTTTATTCGAGTTCCTGAAATCCCTTATCTTCCTGAAAGTGGAACGTCCTGAAATAACTCAGTTGCCTTAATCCCCTAGAGCAAATCTATTCTTCTCTCTTTGGAGACAGAGGTCCAGAAGTTGGCATCAGACCCAAATTATCGTATTTCTCATCTATTCTCTTAAGGTCTCATTTATCTTTTGAAAAAGTCATTTTTGTTTTTTTAAGTGCCTTTTCTGCCCTGCCTTCCAGGAAGTCATTTCTTCTCTCAGATGTGGCCCTTCTGGTTCTTCCCATCCCCATTCTAACCACCTCCTTGAGTCTTTGTGTGTGTGTGTGTGTGTGTGTGTGAACTCCTGTGCATGTACATAAATACGAATCTCACTTTTTCCCCCGAATTTGCCTCTGGTCAGCTTAATTTGCAGGCCCCCATTCATGAACTTAAGAGGATAGAGAAAAAGTTTTTTTCTTCTCAACATAAATTTCTTGTTGGTAAAAGAGGAGGTGTATGTAATGGTAAAGATTTAGAGAGACAGGGTTGAGTATATTGTTTTAGATTTTGAGAAAGAGTGGGCAAGTTGGGGAGGGGCAGGAGAAGTAGGAGAATCTTCAGCAGGCTCTATGCCCAAACATGGAACCTGTTGAGGGGCTCAACACACGAGCCTGGGATCATGACCTGAGCCGAAATCAAGAGTTGGAGACTTATCCAACCGAGCCATCCAGGTGCTTCCAGGGTGAAGTATTTTTATATTCCTGCATTGCCACCTATTTAATTAAATTACTCAGCTTGTCTGGCCCACCTTTCACTTCATCCATAAAATGGGGATAGCAATTTTACCCACTTCTCAGTGTTGTCGTCAGGATTAAAACAGATAAAGTATGTGAAGTGCTGAGCATAGGGTTAGGCACATAGCAAGTGTTCATTAAATGTTCGTGTTGGCTACTGTTGTTCATGATGATGTTTGTAGCCCTCACAGCAAACTTTTTGTATTTAATGACTTTGATGACTATGGAATTAGTTTGGATTGAATTTGGCACGTTTGGGCCTTAGGGGAGGAAAAATAATTTTCCCTTTACCCTTCTGAGTTCTTGGCAGAGACCCTTGTAATAAAAGGCAGATTAACAAGGGAAAAAGAAACAGAAGTTTATTAACATGTATGCCTCATGTATACATGAGGGACACCCAAGGAAAGAAGAGTAACTCCCCGAGGTGGCTTAGAACTCAAACCTAAGTACTATCTTAATAAGGAGAGAGGAGAGGGAGTGCAGGTCCCTTAGGGAAGATGAATGGGGCCTTAGAAAAATAAACGGGAGGTAGGATAGCTTGTGACAAAGTTTGTCTCGTCTTTTCTCCTGTGATAAGAGTCAATCTTCCAAGGTTGATAACACTGCCTGGCAGGGGAGATCTTTGACAACTGAGGTCCTTTTGAAGGATCTGTCTTTAAGCAGATAAAGAGAATTCAGGGAAAACCTCTCCTGTGTTTGCTGTTTTCATGTGCCCACGGCTCAAAATCACCAATATCCCAAAGTGGCGTATTTTGGGGCATCATGTCTTGAACTGAGGTTTCGGAGTGACATATTCTGCTACGCCTTTATGCATCCAATCACAAAGAATTAAAAAACCAGCTACAAGAGGGTTTCATTCTTCCCCTCCTCTGAACTCCTGCGGCCCCTTAAGTGTGCATTTATTTATTTTTCTTTATCTATTAAAATGTATTTATTTTGAGAGAGACAGAGAGAAGCAGAGAGAGAAGGAGAGAGAGAGGATCCCAAGCAGGCTGTGCACCGCCAGCACGGAGCCTGATGCAGACCTCAGTGAACCGTGGGATCCGGACCTGAGCTGAAACCAAACATTGGACGCCTACCCGACTGAGCCACCCAGGTCTCCCCTAAGTACTCATACTTTAAATTTTTTTCTTAATGTTTTTAAAATTTATTTGTGAGAGAGAGACAGCATGAGCAGGGGAGGGGCAGAGAGAGAGAAGGAGACACAGAATCGGAAGCAGGCTCCAGGCTCTGAGCTAGCTGTCAGCACAGAGCCTGACATGGGTCTTGAACCCACTAACTGCGAGATTATGACCTGAGCCGAAGCCGGACGCTCAACCGACTGAGCGACCCAGGAGCCCCTAAGTACTGATACTTTATTTTATTTTTATTTTTTATTTTTTTAAAATATTTTTTATTTATTTTTGAGAGACAGAGAGAGACAGCATGAGCAGGGGAGGGTCAGAGAGAGAGGGAGGCACAGAATCTGAAGCAGGCTCCAGGCTCTGAGCTAGCTGTCAGCACAGAGCCTGATGCGGGGCCCGAACCCATGAACCATGAGATCATGACCTGAGCCGAAGCTGGACGCTTAACTGACTGAGCCACCCAGGCGCCCCAGTACTGATACTTTAAAAAGTATTTTTATTTTATCTTTTCTAAGAGATCTTAAGTTTCTTAAACATGCATACTGTCTACCTGCGTGTCTTTCTGTTAGTTCACAACCTCCTTGAGTAAGTATAATCTGAACTCACCCCCCGTATGTGGAGGGCAAGGAGAGACTGGAGAAAGAGGCAGACCACCTCAGATTGGTAGGTGGCAGATTTCAGAAGCAAGGGCTGGCCTACGAGGCTTGTCTGGGACGGCTGCAAGATAAGTAGATTTCCATACCTGCCTTCCAGAATCTTAAAAGTTTGTATATATTTTATATAAAACCTTAACTGGGTTCAGGCATATCTGCAGGAGGCCTTAACTGGATTCAGTCATGTGCTCAGTCTAGACAGCCTCAACACCATGTTTCTATCTCAAGGCTGTGTCCTTGGACCAGAGTCTTGGAGTTGGGACGACAAGCAGAACGTGCCTCCCGAGGACGGGGGCATGGGTGGGAGCCTTCGACTGACTGGGTCCAGCTTGTGGGTCAGGCTGTGGCCGTGTCTTCTTGAAGACTTTTCCCAACAGTTGCCTGCAGGGCATAAAGTAGGAATCACCACATATGTGCTTAATGAATGAATGATTCTCTTGCTCAACTTTTCCCTGAATTTGCTAAATTCACCAGATAATTTATTTTGTGTGGGAGAGATCTGGCCTGGTTTCTTTTTTATTTTCTTATTTATTTTTTTAAGCTTGTTTATTTATTTGAGAGAGAGAGAGAGAGAGCAAGCAGGGGAGGGGCAGAGAGAGAGGGAGAGAGAGAATCCCAAAGCAGACTCCGTGCTGTCAGCACAGAGACTGATGCGGGACTCGAACTCACAAACTGTGAGATCATGACCTGAGCTGAAACCAAGAATCGAAGCTTACCGACTGAGCCATTCAGGCGCCCCTGGACTGGCTTCTTAATAACTGTTCCATCAGGGAGACATCACTGTGCTTACTGAGGCAAAAATCTGCCTTTGAAAAGAAACCATTAGTAGAGCCGGAAATGGAATTCCGGAGTCCAGGCCAATAGTTAGAAACATTTAATCTCACTTTTTATGAACGTGAGCTTCGAAGGGCATTGGATACGACAGTGAAAACCCTGGAAACACACACCATTTCTGCCAGCGGCAGGATGGGTTGGGGAGGGGGGGGGGACACTCGTTGGGATCAGCTCAGGACGTAGCGATGAAAAGGTCTGGGCAGCCTCTGCTGGTTCAGGTATCACCTCAGGGTCCGGGCTGGTGGGTGGTTGTTCTTGCGAAACAGGAATGGAATGAGAAAGAAAGAAACTTGTAAGGTCAATTTGCATGAGAATAGAGGGTTGGAGTGGCGAGTTAGGTCAGGGAAATTTGTGGTACTCTAAAGGCCACTGGGGTGTGTGCGAAATACTATGTTAATCAGAACCAGAGGGAGCACAGAGAGGAGACCAAAATAATTTTAAGCCTAATATATCCTTCTTTTCCGATCTAGAAAGGGACAGATTTCTCCCAAACAGCGGGTGGCCCTGAAACCCGCTGATGTGATCCATCTTCTTTTTCTTCTAGAAAGAAAAGTCGAGAAAATATTTGTGCTTTTAGAAGTACTAGTTGAAAAAGTGTTTCTAAGGAATTGTAACATGCTGCTCACTTGGCTTAATTAAAAAAATTTTTTTTTTGTCTTTTATTTATTTTTTGAGAGACAGAGAGAGACAGCACGAGCAGGGGAGGGTCAGAGAGAGAGAGGGAGACACAGAATCTGAACACTTGGCTTATTGAGGGGAGCATGATGGAGGGTGAGGGATGCTTACATGGTCTGCTCCTTCAAGGCCCCAGAAGCTGGACCATCAGTGTCAGAGTTTTCTCTCTCTCTCTCTCTCTCTCTCTATATATATATATATATATATATATATACCTGGAGGCTTCATTAGCTTGGAATTTTATAAAGTTAAAAAGGACATTAATGGAGAACGCCAAAACTCACACGTGGAAACAGACTCGGGTCTAACTTCCTCTCTGCTCTGAACGCAAGCACCATTTTCTATGTAACAACTACAGATAAGTTACCTCGTGGTTCTGCTATTAATTTATAATCCTTCGCTGCTGGGGACTTGGTGAAACCTTTGTGCGCCTAAAGGAAGGGCTTCTGCTGTGTGCCTATTCTCCTCTTTTGTTAGCTGCGTTCTGTGTTTTGAGTGCTGACCTTTTCAGAATGTCCCATGCCACTCTCTTCGTGCACCGGGTTGCTGCAGTCTATCAGAGGCCTTTTCTTTTCCTACTAATTGAACACCTCATACTGCAGAAACAGTTTAGAGCGCAGATAACACAGCCTTTATTAGCTGAGCAAAGGCTGGGAGGCATGCGCCACCGTGCGTGGCCGAGTGCCTGTTGTCTATGCCTGGAAAAACTTTTCTCTGTGTCTTTTTACTTTCAGAAATAAAGCGAGAGCTTTAAGGTCTAGGCAGATGTGGCCTCCCACCTCCTGGTACTGTTTTCTGGTTGTTCATGTTCTTGTGAGCTCTTATCTCCAAAAATACTCTGCCGGTTTAGCATGTAGGGTAATTAAGTAATTTATTGTGTGGCTGGTTGTCAACTTACTGTCTCCCATGCTAAGGTGCCAGAAGGGCAGAGACAAGTCTCTCCTGCTCATTTTTAATGTTTGTTTATTTTTGAGGGAAAGAGAGAGACAGAGACATGGTATGAGCAGGGGAAGAGAAGGAGACACAGAATCCAAAGCAGGCTCCAGGCTCTGAGCTGTCAGCACAGAGCCTAATGCGGGGTTCGAACTCAAGAACTGTGAGATCATGACCAGAGCCGAAGTTTGATGTTCAACCGACTCAGCCACCTAGGTGCTCCAAAAAACTTCTAGGCCGAGTTGGACTTGAAACTATTTCCCATTAGGCAGGTTCTACGCTGTGATAAATTGGATGGTGTGCTAAATCGATGCAGCTTTAACTGTAATCCCTCAAGAGTTTTTCTGTTTAATCATTTCATGCTCATTGTCTTTACAGTCTCTCATTATAATTCTAAAGGTGGAGGGGCATTTCACCAGTGAAATAATGAAAATGGAAAATTATCCAGCTAATTCAGGATAAAAACCGTATGTGTTTAAATACAAGACAACATTGAATGTAACATTTCAATTGTTTACAATGAGAAGCTTTGTTTTCATCAGTTTGAATATACAAAGTTCTAGGAATATAGAGGAAATAGTCCAATGTCTACTCATAATATTTAGTTATTAATTTAATTACATATTTCAAATGTGATATTTAAAGTGTTAAAAAAGAGATAACAGGCCCAACATGGAGTCACTTGTGCTAAGCTCCATGTCAGCAAACCAAGACTTAATACCAAACCTAGTTGTGGTTTTAGCCTTTCCCAGGAATATAACCTTCAACTATTCAGTCTGGAATGACCTGGTCCGAACTAATGAGGTAATCTGCCCAATAGACCCGTCAGTCTCCCACGGGGGATTTTGCCTGTTACAATCCGCTTTTTCTTGTCCCCTACTCCTTTCACCCTTCCCGCCTACGAAAGTCTTCCATTTTGTACAGCTCCTCAGAGCTCCAGTCTGTTTGCTGGATGCTGTTCCATTCATGATTGTTGAAGGAAGCCAATTAGATCTCCCATTTATTCAGCTGAATTTTGTTTTTTAACAGATTTGGTGGCAGTGGCAGGACCTCAAGTGAACTTCTGACGGCTTTGGGGGCAACAGGAAACACAGAAGGAGAACCTGTTAGCTCTTTGAGTTCTCTGTCTTCCTTGCCATGTCTGAGGGCCATTGGTAAGTTCCTCTTGGTTCTGAGCTCTACTCCCTTTCCCTCCAGTTCGTGATCTAATTGGCTTTCCAGCCATTTCCCCATTTGTTTGGAAACAGTCACGGTCCCCATTCTGCTGGTTCTGTCCTTTCTCCAGTTCCCAGTTCCATAGTGGGAATCACTGGGGGTGCACGTGGGGCCTTGAGGGCGTCTGCAGTAACCTCTCTTGGGTTACTGCTGATGTGTTCATGTGCACAGGCTCGTCTGTCTTATTTTGTGTAGATTCAGCAGTTGTTAATGGGAATTTCAGAGGCTCCCAAAAAGGGGAAAAAAGCTGCAAAATGTGTGGGCCTGGATCAGTCATTTAAAAGCTATATAATATAGCTCGCCATCTAATTTTAAGACTCTTAAGATAAATCGGTCCCAGAATAGGTTAGATTGACACGAGGGTACCTGCTGCCCTCCAGAAAACTTCCGTGCAGCAGGATACCCTGTAAAACCTCGCACAATTTCCAACCCAGAGGCACATCCCTTTTAGGTATTAGTTTGGCTCTGGGAGACTCAAAGTCTTAGCTAAAATAATAGTAATAATAATAATAGTAAATACTAATAATAAATGAGATGCTTTTGCTCTAAAGAGTTGAACATGTTGCCTTCTGACACACCTGCTTCTTTCTTTCTTCCTTTTGTCTAAGAACCATACTCCCAGATTCTATAAATATCTACAAAAATAAAGGTGAAATCTCACCAACAATGAATTACAATGGCCATTACGGGGAATATTCCAATTAGATATGATCCTTTAAGAAGTGTACTTCAGGGGCGCCTGGGCGGCTCAGTTAGTGAAGTGTCCAACTTCGGCTCAGGTCATGATCTCACAGTTCATGGGTTCGAGCCCTGCATCGGGCTCTGTGCTGACAACTCAGAGCCTGGAGCCTGCTTCAGATCCTGTGTCTCCCTCTCTCTGCCCCTCCCTGCTTGCTCTCTTTCTCTCAAAAATAAATAAACATTAAAAAATTAACAACAACAACAAGAAGAAGTGTACCTGAAAGCAAGAACTCCCAAACTGAGGAAACAGAAGGGGAAACCTATTCTAATTGTCAAACAGAAGCCTCTAAAAGGTTTCAACATTCTAAAAATAGCTCCATTTGAAGGGTTTGCTGTAAAAGGCTAATGAAAAATTAAAGACGCGAGAGGCATCTAAAACAAAGGATCTAAGGCTCTAAGACTAATGTGACTCCTGCTGCTCCCTTCTATCCTCCTTTTCTTGAATACTTATTTTAGGAATCCTCCGTCTAAATAGTCTTTCCACTCTAAAAGACCACATGACCAAACAGACACCCTTACGTCTGCCCTTGAAACAGGGCTCCCTGAGGGCCCACTTCCGGTAACCCCCTTTCACAGCCAAAGGGAAACTAAAATTAATATTAATGGAGAACTTTGCCGAATTCTGGTAGATCCTGGAGTTACACTCTCTACTTTAAGTCCCACTAGTGCCTGCGGGTAGGACCCCAGAAAAGCCAGCAGATGCTGGCCAAGGATAAGAATTCTTACGGGGCTCAGCTCTCTCAGATCTCTGTCTGTAGGACCTGGTAAAGAGAGGAAAATAAAATCTCGTTTGCTTCCTCTTTGAGGACTCCTCTAGGGTCCATAGGGTTTGTTTAGTGTTGCCAGAAATATTTACTGTTTGTCCCAGATGAAACCTGGCAAGGAGTTTGAAAGGATTTAATAACCCTCTGATTAGAAATTTGGCCACGTTGGATGTTGATATTCAAATCCTGATAGGAATTCTTCTAGACTTTCCCCCCTAATCTAAATGGACCCAGAGGGAAAGGAAAGCATTCCAGCATGGTAGACGGGCATGTCAGTCCTTGGGTATTATTTAGACTATAACCCAAGTCTTTGAGGAATTAGAAGCAATTGTCCTTTCCTTACGAATCTTTGTAAGACCAAAAGTGTAGCACTTGATACAATTCAAATTCCACCTACCCTTTCTAACCTCTCCTATTTGTCTCGAAGATCTATTGGTATGTATTGTAAAAATTCTGGCCTTTGGGAGCAAAAGTCCTTCTTTCTCTGTATCTATGAGATAAATATTCTATCTGGTCTACAAACTTCAAAATCTTTTTTTTTTTTTTTACATTTATTTATTTTTGAGAGACAGAGCATGAACAAAGGAGGGGCAGAGAGAGACACACACACACAGAATCTGAAGCAGGCTCCAGCTTCTGAGCTAGCGGTCAGCACAGAGCCTGATTTGGGCCCGAATCCACAAACTGTGAGATCATGACCTGAACCAAAGTCAGACAGAAGCTCAACCGACTGAGCCACCCAGGTGCCCCTGGTCTACAAACTTCAGAGAGGTAATTCTTGTCAGAAAGAATTGTCAAACCAAAAGGGGAAAACAGGTTTTTGGAATTTGGGCAAATCAAATATCTTACATGTCTTCTCCACAAATATTAATAAAAGGTCTTATCCATCAAAGCAGATAAGCCTCACTTAATTCAACTGTTCTTTTAAAAGCTAGTGAGTTTTTTCATGGTCATCCCCATCTCATAGCAGTAATTGTAGAATGGAAGCTGTAAGGTCCCTGTTTGTATCTGTCTGCATGTTTATGTCTGTCTATCATCTATCTATCTGTCTGTCTGTCTGTTTATCCATCATCCATTATAGATGGGTGGTATTTTCAACTTCCAAGTAGTATTACCAAAATCAGTTTGTAAAAGAGCTATCTAGTTGGTCTAAAGAAAATTAAGCTCTTAAATGAGTTGTGGATTTATAAAATTCTTAGAGATATAAGGAAAACGAACACAAATACTGTTCAGTCCATGTGCCCTGAGGTAGTCTTTAGTAAATAAGCTAGTTGCAGTTTGTTGGCCTCATTGAAATAGACATGTCTTTAGAATTATCAACATCAAGAATAATGTAGACATATAACTTTCATTCTACCTGGGTTTACTAGTCAAATAAAGTAATATTATCTCTGTTATAAAATTTATTGGTGAGGAAGTAGCTTGCTATGATAACATTTTTATAAGTAATCTAAACATGAGTGTTGAGCATGAGTGAGTCAAATAGACATAAGTGGAATAAAATTGTGTCTCCAGATATTTTTGGCAACCTGAAACCTTAAACTTTGGATAAGTTGGGGGGCCTGGGTGGCTCAGTCGGTTAAGCATCTGACTTCGGCTCAGGTCATGATCTAACGATTTGTGGGATGGAGCCCCGTGTAGGGCTTTGTGCTGACAGCTCTGAGCCTGGAGCCTGTTCAGATTTTCCCTCTCTCTCTCCTCCTCTTCCCTGCCTGTGCTCTGTCTCTCTCTTTCAAAAATTAAATAAATATTTTTTAAAAATTTAAGTTTTGGTAAGTTAAATGATGGATAGTTTCTATAAGGGGGAAAAAGATATTTGGGTCTATTAGTAAAACATTTTCTGCTAAAAACAAAAACAAACAAACAAAAAACATGTTTTGTGCCACACATTAAAAAATAAAAAATAAAAAAATGAAAAATTTACTGTAAGAAAGTATATGTGTCTAGATATTATAAATGTATTTATAAATTTGCCAAGCTACAGAATGCTAATGTAAGAGACAGTTTACAATGGCTTACGTCTTAGTTTTCATTGGACATGAAAGCTTTCTAAGGGTTAAAAATTCTAATATATATAATTAAAACTTCTAGGAATAATCAGGGAGATATCTCTGTAACGCAAGGAAAGTACGATATATGTTTTTGTCAGAAGAAGCCATGAGAAAAGGAAATGCATTTCTGTTGAGGGAAAATAATTTTGTCCTAAAGTGAGGTTGGTTATTTCAGAAAGGAAAAGAGCCACACATAGGACAAAATCTGAATGTGGGGGCGCCTGGGTGGCTCAGTTACTTAAGCATCTGACTTCAGCTCAGATGATGATCTCGCGGTTCATGAGTTTGCACCCCACATCGGGCTCTGTGCTGACAGCTCATAGCCTGGAGCCTGCTTCCTATTCTGTGTCTCCCTCTCTCTCAGCCCCTTCCCTGATCATGCTCTGTCTCTTTTGTTCTCAAAAATAAAGATTAAAAAAAAAATCTGAATGTGAAAAAGAAAGTTGTAGAAAGTTTGTGGAAAAAGGATCTATGGAAAGAAATTTTGATGTGTGCTTAAGCTGGCTAATATTAGAGTGAATTTAATTAAGTTAAATGAACTTTAAAATCAAAAGTAAGCTGGTGCAAAATTAGAGTTTGATTTTCTCTCTGTTAAAAGGATAAAGTTTTCTTGAGCTATTGGTCTGCTCTTGATCAGAGAATGTAAATGTTTTTCCCTTTCCCTTTTAAATAATCTGGCTAGAAAACAAAGACTTTATGTCTTACCAAAATAATTTCCTCTGTCTTTATCAGGTCATTGATTACTTAAGAAAACTAAATCGTCTCTATTAGAAGAGCAGGTTGGAGAGACAGACAGAAAACCATAATACTTTGTAGTTCAAAATAAAGTAAGTGAAACAGTACCTTGTAATATGAAAAACTTCATAAGGACTCAACTCTAAAAATTTTTCAACTTTTTGAGGGTTAATTCTGTAAACACCTAGGCTTGCATTTGAACATGAAGCATTTTCTACTTGGTATTTTGGACCACCCTTCAGTTTTCAACCTCACCTTCAGCAATCATTAACAAGCAAATATTTAATGTGTAACATTTAGTGAGTGATTTTTGTTAGTGAATAATATTTAGTGAGTGTAAACTGACTTGCTAAAAATGAATTTGAAACTTGAGAATATTTGCGTTTTCTCTTTTTTTAATGTGTATTTATTTATTTTGAGAGAGGGTGAAAGCATGTGTGCACATGAGAGGGGGTGGGGGAGGGCAGAGGGAGCGTCTCAAGCAGGCTCTGTGCTGAAGGCACAGCCCCACGAGGGGCTCTGTCTCATGAACCATGAGATCACGACCTGAGCTGAAATCACGAATCAGACACTTACCTGAGTGAGCCACTCAGGCAACCCTGCATTTTCTAATTGCCTCCCTGATCCAATCCTTGTCTTTCCCTGTCCCTCCCTAGCACAGATCTACAAATGTTTCAGTCAGTGAAATATGGGACTTAGCCCTTGAATCTTGCTTCTGAGCTAAGTCCCATATTTCCTCGATTCCAGCACTTAATACCCTGGCCCCCCACACTCCCATTTTAATGTCTCTGAAATCAAGATGCATCTTACAATTGTTGGTATCCAAGTTGAGCTGTGATGTGGTAGAAGGAATCTGGTCATAGTTATTCATATTGCTGTCACTTTAATTGAGTTATATGCATTTAATTGCCATTTACAACATCTTCAAAATAACCTCAGTGTGATTTGGCATTGAAACCAGAAGTCATTCTAACAGCCAAAATGCGCTGTGATATATAATGAAACTCCATGACTCTACGTGATATATAATGAAACTCTATGACTAAATAAGTCTCCAAGACCTTTTTCCATATGTAAAAAAGTAATTCTAAGTGATAAGAAAGCACTGTGTCAGAGTTTAACTGGTACTGTTTTCTCTTTTTTAATGCGACGTAGTGAGATACCTAAAGACCAATGGCATCGTAAACTTAATGAAGTATGATACTATTTGCTTCAGACTGAAAATTTGAATCTCATGTCTTTTTCTTGGTAAATTTCTCGTTCTGATGTGCTTCATGCATTCCTAGCTTCCAAGAGCACATTTAAAGGAAATTGTCTGTAATCTGTTTACTACGAACTTTGCTCAAGTTCAAACTGCAGATTTGCAATCTTACTCTACTTCAAAGCATTACACAGGGGACTGAAAAATCTGGTGAACATGTTGCAACGACAGGAAGTATTAAAACGTATGAAGGTGCAAGACGACTTGAGATTATAAAAACATTATAGCAAATAAAGTACATATTGCACAGTGTATTTTCTAAAAAAAAAAAAAAAGAAAATTGCTATGGCTTCATAAGGAGCTGTTTAAAGCTTTCTAAACAAGATTGGGGCCATTCAGTTAATCATCAGGCACACATTTGTCGTGAAACTACTATATATAGGACTCAGCGTTCATACCTAATAGTTAGTGAGCCTACTGAGTGCTAGATGTGGCACTCATCTCCAAGAAAAAATAGCAAAAGAGAGGGTCACAGTCCCCTTGGGGCTTCTGTTGAGGAAGGCGGATCAGTGTTAGCAGGACATGTTTCTGAGTTTTGTAGATATTTCACTCCGATGAGCCTGAAAGCCTTGTGTGACACTGCCCTGCGGGGCGGACCCTGAATGAGGAGAATCAGTCAAGGTTCTGACAGGAAACAGATGGCACACGCAAAGCAAAGACTTTGCAGAGAGTTTGCTAGAAGGGACTGTTTACAAAGGTGTGAACAGTGTGTAGGAAAACCACGGGATAATTTTGTGTTTGGGGAGCTAGTAAGAGTCAAGGAGGAGGGGAGAGGTGGGATAGAGTGGTGGGCGAGGGAGCGGGATCCCCACTGTCAGATTTAAAGGGACCCTAAAGCCTCAGCAGGAACAGTCAGAGGAAAATTGCGGGCGCCCAGGAAGGAAAGCTTTCCAAGTATTTAGAGAGGCACTTGGAGGGGCGCCTGGCTGGCTCAGTCGGTTAAGGGTCTGACTTTGGCTCACATCAGACCCTTAACAGTTTGTGGTTCAAGCCCTGCATAGGGCTCTGTGCTGACTGTGTGGTACTTGCTTGGGATTCTCTCTCCCTCTCTCTCTGCCCCTTTCCCGCTCATGCTCTGTCTCTCAAATATAAAAATAAATCTAAAAAAAAATTTTTTTTAGAGAGGTGCTTTGATATGATTGAAAAAGAGAGTTCTGGATCCAAACGGACCAGGATTTCATGCATAGCTCTTTACTTATTAACGGGTCTTCTGAGACTATCAAGTCATGACCTGAGCTGAAGTCAGAGGCTTAACCGACTGAGCCACCCAGGCACCGCTCCTCTGCATTATCTTCTTAGTGACATTTGACTCTGACTCTCTCATCCTTGCGACTGGCCTGGCGACGGCAATGATTGGAACCCGTTTGGAAGCTACATGAGGAGCACAGCAGACCTACCTCGCACCTCCGGATTGCCACGCGACAGGGAAAGAAATTTCTGTCTCATTGAACCAGTGTCTATTCAGGTCTTTTGGTTATCGCAGCTCAGCCAATCCCTTAACTAACACGTTGTATGACCTTGGATAAATGATGTAATTTTGCTAAGCCTGGGTTTCTTTCCAGTAAAAATACTTTTCATAGGGTTTCTGTGAGGACAGAACAAGCTAATGTCTATAAAGTAATTAGCATGGGACCGGGCACACGTTCCCTGAAACCCGGCCTGACTGAAGACTGGGTGTTGCATGAAAAGACACAACCAGTGAGAAACCTGCCGGGGGCATGTGAAATAATAAGAAAGATCGGTTTCTGCCCCTGGTTCCTGCTAATCTTTGGTCTTTGATTCCAGTTCCTGACACAGAGCTCCTGAAACACTTGTAGTTTCTGGAGGATTGGAGTGTCCAGCATAGAGCTCCTAAATCCTTTGGAATTTCTTGGATCGTAGGTGTATCTTTGTTCTAATGAGGTGACTCCCAGTGTGCTTCTGGATAGAGGATGCTTACGGGAAAGACCAAGCTGTGATTAGAAGCCTGAAACTTCCAGCCCCGCCCCCTATTCTCCGGAGAGGGGGGTGGGGCTGGAGCTTGAGTGAATCCCCCATCATGCCTACATGATGAAGCCTGCATAAAAGTCCTTGAACATGCAGAGAGCATTCAGAGAGCGTCTGGGTTGATAAACACATCTTTGTGCTGGGAGGGTGGCCCCTTCCAGCTCCAGGAGGATAGAAGCTTCTGGGCTGGGGACTCTTCTGGACCTCGCTTTGTGTACCTCTTCTAGTTGTTTATCTGGATCCTTTATCATATTCCTTATTACACAATAAACCAGTCATTGTGTTTCCCTGGGTTCTGTGAGCCCTCCTGGCAAATGATTAAACCTGAAGAGAGGGTCCTGGGAACCCTGATTGATTGTTTGATTTTTTATGACATTGAAAAATTATTTTTTAAAATTTTTAGAGAGAGAGAAAGAGAGAGAGAGCACGAGCAGGGGAAGGGCAGAGGGAGAGGGAGAGAGAATTCCAAGCAGGTTTCATGCTAGGTGTGGAGCCTGATGTAGGGCTTGATCTCACGACCCTGGGATCATGACCTGAGCTGAAATCAGAAGTCGGAAGCTCAACCAACTGAGCCAACCAGGTGCCCCATGGGAACCCTGACTTATAACTGGTCGTGTAGAACCAGTTAACAACTTGGGACTTAAGATTGGCATCTGGAGTGAGGGCATTCTTGTGGGCACCTTAATTTGTGAGATCGGGCTCTAACTCCAGATAGAATGTCAGAACTGAATTAAGTTGTCAGAGAATTCTGTCATCAAGAGAATTGGTCAGTGTGGGGAAAAAACCCACACGTCTGGTGTCAGAAGTATTGTAAATACAAGAGTAAAGGAAAGTTTAGTGTATTTTCCCTAGACAGGTGACTTAAGAACAAGAATGAATAAAACGTGAGCTGAGCTATTTGCTCTGAGTGTGGAGGTCCGTGTCAAGGACCCACATTCTTTTAGTAAAAGTTTGCTTGTTTTACCAGTGGTTGCTTTCCAGGGAATCTCGGTATAAGTGGTTGTGGCTCATATGATACTGTTTTCAGAGTGGAGATAAAGAACAGCAAAATGTAGAGGCAAGAAGTTGAAACTAGAAATGGCCAGAAGAATAGAAGATGTCCTGGGAATTTGAGGAAATTCTTGGGAGGCGAATATAGGGGTGCTTTGGTCCTCTATGGGCTTTCATCTGATTTACATGGACCGCAAGACACTGCGTGACTGGAGCTGACATCTTGGTGACACAGTGAGCCGCTATTGCTTAATATTCTTGCACACATATGCAAAAGTAACTCTGTGGTCAATTTCTGAAAGTGGGGTCAAAGGGTATTTGATTTTAATGTTTTGGATTGCTGTTGGATTGGCTGATTTTAGGTTGGTTGATAGGATCTTATTGCTTTGCCTGTACATGTGGTACATTTCCTGCTTTTCCATCTTCTCTCCGTGTTCTGCTTTTTGTCGGCTTTGGAAACTTCTGGCTGCCTTAGTGGTAACCACGGGCTGAGAAGGGCCACGGTCCCATCTGGATAAGTAGATTTCAGTCATGCAGGCCCTGGGTTGTTACTGGATTAGCCTGTGAGTGTGTGGATCATCTGAGCTGGGGACAGAAGATACAAATATTCATGTGACTTAGATATTGGGTTTGGAGAACTTTAGGGTCCAATTGGCTAAATGGCTGTGGTTTCATGACAGCCACAGAGGTGGTAGCATTGGTGCTTCACATACGTGTTGGCGGACTGGTGGGAAATGACCATGAGCCAGGTGTCAATAGTAACTCCAGGGATTATCAGATTCTGGCTCGCACCTGGATTTAATGGGAAAAAAAAGATATTATCTCCTGTTGAATGCTCTCTGTAACCAGAGTCTTTATGGGGTGTTCTGAGAGGCAACCCCAACATTTCTCTGTTTCAATTAGGGGCTGATTTTATCTTGAAGCCTTTGACCTTGTGGCTGTGTAATCTACACTCCTGGGACCATTATTGGATTTCTAGCAGGCGGCATAAAAATGTGTTTTCGTCTTGGGATCATGGTTAACCAACCACCTTGCCAGGGTAATTTAAAACTGACTTGCTCATTTTTCGTCCACCTTACCTAGAAGATTTTATCTGCCTATATCTATCACTTTGTCACTCCCCCCTGCACTTGTACCCCAACACTCCCCCTCCCCACCCTCCTCAACTTGCTCTTTGCCTTCATAAGTCTTGGAAAGCTCTCAGAGTCCTCCCACTTGGCTGAATTCCCAGCCTCAACCTACCCCAGACATCTTTATATTACCAACAACCAGGCCCTAGTAGGAGCTATTATTTCCTGGAGCTTCTCTTTGGTAGGTCAGCTTTCTGAGAAACAGACTCCAAGATCGGGATTTGGACACAGAGGTTCTACTGAGGAGCGCTCTTGGTGTCAACAGCTTCAGGTTAAGCAGAGGGAGGGGTTGAGCTGCAATGTAGTAACAATGACAAATGCAGCCTCAGTCAATGCCAAGAGAGCTCAGAAGCTGGGATAGACCTTTGGAGTTGTCCCAAGTTGAGGAAGGGGGCGGGGTCTTTGTACCAGATCGCCGACCAGTCATTGGCTGTGGTCTTCCTCTGGGGAGGGGTTACAGATTCAGCCAAGATCTCTAGCTGCCAACACTCCCAACAGCAGAGGAGCGATGCTTGTGCTCTCTTGTCCTCTCTGCTCCCCACCCCAGCAGAGGGGATGTGGGTGGGGCACCACAATGGGCCCTATAAGACTAAGACAGTATTTTCATGGCTTCTTGGAGCCACATCTGATGCAACTGGTCAGACAAACCCTCCTCTCTTTTGAAGTGTATAGTCACATTTTTTATTCTGGAGGATTTTTTCTTCTGATCATAACATCTTGGCTTTCAAGGTTTTATTTGTTATATTATATGGGAATGATAGTACATGTGAAGCACTGGTTGAGGTGAATTACATTAGGCGGTTTTCCTCAAAGGGATTCCTAAGTTGGAAAAGGGAATGGAATGGGGGGCCATCGGGAGGGTCACAGAAAGGGAGACTAGAGGGAAGGGCGTTGTGTAGGCAAATTGGATGAGTCTTAGGCTTTGAGGACCACATTCTAACATCGTCTCAGTGTAAACTTTGCCTGACAGAATGAGGTGACACAGCCAATCCTCCCAGGGTTGGGCTAGGAGGACAGACTTGGAGAAGGGCAATCTCCTTTTGAACTCAAAAGACCAGGCATAAGAAAGGGCTAGAAAGGGGATTAAATGAATATCTGTGATAGATGTCTATATTATTGAAAAACTAGAATATGCAGAAAGTGGAAAGGAAAAAACCCCATGACCTCCCTATTGAGAAAACCATTGTTGCACTTTTTCCCTCTGCACCCCTCTCCCTTTTTGAAAATGTAGGAGAGATCATCTTTTTGTATAATCTTGCATCCTATATTTTTTACTTAACCAGTGGTTAAATGCAGGCTCCAGGGTCACACTGCCTGGGTTCAAATGCCAATTTCCTCTTTAGTATCTGTGTGACTTTGGCCAAGTTAGTAACCTTTCTACCCCTTACTTTCTCATTTCTAAAGAGAGGACAATGAAAGGGCTTTTCTAATAGGAAGATGGAATGAACTAATGTGTGTGAAGCTTTTAATATCATTCCTGGCTTTCAGAAAGTGCTCAGTAAATGCCAGCAATCATTATTTTCTCCATATTGTTGAATCTTTCCATATATCATATACTGCTATGTAATAATCTGTCCTGTGGTTGAACTCTGATTTACTTTTGTTGGACATCTAGACAGAACCCACTTTTTATTGTTATAAGAATTATTATAATGAACATTTTTGTACATAAACAATTTATGAATTTTGTATTTTTTTAGGCTAAAATTCCAGGAATAGAATTACCAGGAATAGATCAAAAGCGAAGCTCTTGAGTCTGCGTGTATGCATTTTATGGAAAATTCATTTTCTGCATTGAAGGTTTTGTTTAGTTGCAGGAAAGCCTGTGACATATTATTAGTTAACTTATTACATATATTTCTTAAAAATTTAATAAAAGGTCTAACTTAATGTTTTAAAAATAGTTCAATTCTTTTTAAACAATTTTTTAAAGTTTATTTATTTATTTTGAGAGAGAGAGAGAGAGAGAGAGAGAGAGAGCAAGTGGGGGAGGGGCAGAGAGAGTCAGGGAGAGAGAATCCCAGGCAGGCTCCACACTGTCAGCACAGAGCCCGATGCCGGGCTCAAACTCAAGAATCGTGAGATCATGACCTAAGCCGAAACCAAGTTTGGACGCTTAACCGACTGAGCCACTCAGTTGCCCCTCAGCTCTTTTTAAAAACTTTAAAAATGTTAATTAATGTATTTTTTTTTATAAATTAAAATTTTTTAATGTTTATTTCTTCTTGAAAGACAGAGCACAAGCAGGAAAGGGGCAGAGAGAGAGAAAGAGAGAGAGAGAGAGAGAGAGAGAGACTCCAAAGCAGGCTCCAGGCTCTGAGCTGTCAGCCCAGGGCCCAACCTAGCACTTAAACCCATGAACTGTGAGGTCATGACTTTAGCTCAAGTTCAATGCTCAACTGAATGAGGCACCCAGGCTCTCCTTTGTTTATTTATTTTTGAGACAGAGAGCACAAGAGCAAGTGAGTGAGCAGGGAGGGGCAGAGAGAGAGGGAGATAGAGGATCTGAAATGGGTTCTGTGCTGATAGCAGAGAGCCTCATGTGGGGGTCCAACTCACAAACCATGAGATCATGACCTGGGCTGAAGTTGGATGCTTAACCAACTGAGTCACCCAGGTGCCCCAACTCAACTTCTTTAATAGATACAAAATTATTCAGATTATTTTTTTTTGTGTTAGTTTTGGTAATTTATGTCTTTCAAGAAAATTTTCTTCTTTAAGTTGTCATATTCATTGAAATAAATGTTTTCATAATGTTCTCTTCTTTTTCTTTATATCTGTAGCATTCAAAGTGTTGTTGACGCTTTCACTCCTGATACGATAACTTGTGTTTTATCTTCTTTTATCTGTGATCAATCTATCTAGAGGTTTATCAATTTTATTTATCTTTTCCAAGGACCAAGTTTATATTTCACTTTATTCTCTGTTTATTTCTAGTTCACTGATTTCTGTTTTTATGTTATTTTTTTTGTCTTCTTACTTTTATGTGGCTCTTTTCCTAGCTTCTTAAAGTGAAAGCATAGATCACTGATATTTTTTCTTTTTTAATATAAACATTTAAACCTATTTATTTCTTAAACGTTGCTTTTGTTTGTAGCCTACAACTTGTTTTGTTTTGTTTTTGTTTTTATATAACTTTAATGCCAAAGTCTTGATCTTATGATCCAAAATAAATCAAGGAATATGGACATTATCCCCCTAAAACTGATGCTGACTTTAAAGATAATATAAAACGTTTGCTTATTTAATACATTCTGTCAAGGACAGAAATTTAAAAAAAAAGATAATATAAAGCATCTATTACTGTTTTAGGCCCACATGATAGCGAGAGAATTTGGTTTTCATATTAACTTTAAAAATTTTTAATTTTAAATTATTTAGAATAAAAAAATTCCAGTATAATTAGCATACAGTATTATATTAGTTTTAAGTGTATAGTTGCATTCCACAACTTTGGATATGCTATGGTTTCAATATCATTCATTTCAAAATATTTAAAAAATATTTCTCTGAGTTTCCTTTTTGAGCCACACATTATTTTACAGTATGTTTCTTAGTACTAATATAATTGGATATTTCACATATTTCTTTTTGTTATCAACTTCTAACTTAATTCCATTATAGTTAGAAAGTGTACATTTTATGATTTCAATTCTTCTGAATTTATTGAGGCTTATTTTATATCCTAGCATATGATGTCTGCTGAAGAATGCTCCAAGTCACTTGAAAAGACTATACAGTTGTTAGATGTAGCTTCCATAAATGGCAGCTGAGCTGTTTTGACTGATTTTGTTAGTGAAGTTTTAAAGATCCTTGCTGATTTTCAGACACTTTTTCTATCAGTAACTGAATGAGGAGTGTTGTGGTCTCATATAACAAATGTGGGTTTGTATATATCTGGTTCTATCAGTTTTTGCTTTATAAATTTATAAATGTATATACATTTAAAATCACCATGTCATTTTGATGGGTTGACCTTTTGTCAATATGAATGTCTCTTTATTTCTGATAATTTGTCTTAAACCAAAGTCTGCTTTGGCTGATAGTAATATGGTCATTCCTCCTTTTTTTGTGACTAGTGGTTGCATTCCATATCTTTTTCTGATTGTTTTACTTTTAATGGATCTATGTCTTTTAAAAAAATTTTTTTTTAACATTTATTTCTTTTTGAGAGAGAGAGAGAGAGAGAGAGAGAGAGAGAGATCATGAGCAGGGGAGGGGCAGAGAAAGAGGGACACACAGAATCCAAAGCAGTCTCCAGGCTCTGAGCTAGCTGTCAGCACAGAGCCCAACATGGGGCTCGAACCCATGACCTGAGCTGAAGCCAGACACTTAACTGACTGAGCCATCCAAGCGCCCCATAACGAATCTATGTCTTAATATCAAAGTGAATTTCTTACGGATTACATGTAGTAGGGCTTTGCTTTTTTAAAAATCTTGTCTATCTGACAATCTCTGTCTTCCAATTGGGGTGTTTAGTCTGTTTATATTTAATGTAATTATTGAAATGCTTAGGTTTAAATCTATCATCTTGCCATTTTTTTAGTTCTATCTATTCTTTGTTTATTATTTTTCCTCCCCTGCCTGTGTCCTCTGACTTAATGGGGTATTTTTTTTAGTATTCTTTCTTATCTCTCTATTGGCTTATTGACAAGGTAGCTCATTCCCAAAGATGACTGTCAATGAACCATAACTCATGTGTGGACCCACCCCATTAGGGATAGACCTGTGACTAATTTTAATCAGTAAAACGTTGGGGAATCCATGCTCTGCCAGTTCTGGGACTATGTCTTAAGAAGGCCTGAAATCTTCAGCTGTTGTGCCTCTAGGATCCTGAGCTTCCGTGTAAGAAATCTGATACCTATATATATGAAGATCAGCCACACTTCACTATTTTTCAGTTGTTATGCCTTTTATTTTCCTCCTTCTAATGTTTCAGTGGTTAAGAATGTAGCCTCTGGGTTCACATCAGCACTATTCAAATCTTGGTCTACTTACTCTTTAGTCACATTAGGTTGGGCAAGTTTCTTGACTTACCCCATGCCTTAATTTTCTTATCTATACAATGTAATTTTAATAATAATAATAATAGCATTAGCTTACATGTTATTTTGATAAGTAAATGAGATAATTTATGTAAAGCATTTAACCCAATGCCTGGCATACAATAGGTGTCCAATAATGGTTAGCTATATCATTATCATTATTACTAAATTTACAATGTATAGGAAAGCAGAGATCTGCTTTCTACAGAAACTCTACTTTGTTTGGATTTTGAATAATATAATATTATTTATCCCACATAAATGATACATGAGATGTACCTTAGCTGTATAATCAAGTCACTATATGTTAAAAAGGGATCTTTTTTGCAAGGGACAAGGCTGCAGTGGACTATTCTTCAGAGAGGAACTTGCCTCATATCTCAGAGGGATAGAAAAGCTCACGAAGGAATAGTGACATCATGAAACGTCAGAAATGGAGAGTTCTTATTCCGCAGAGAAGAAAACTGAATCTGAGAAATCAGGTCAGTGAATTTTCCGCTTCTTTCTGAAGGCTGTCACCCCCCAACTCCACTCTGAGCTGAGAAAGTCTGTTTTCTTCTCTGATAGAGAACTTTCCAAGGTCAGATCAGAAATAGTTAAGTTATGAAACAGTCTGTAAGTGGGAATTAGATCCTGTGAATGTTCCACTGGAAAGTGTGAAAAAGAAGCTAGTTGGCCAGAAACAGAGAAAAGTCTCCTGCTCTGAGTGGGAGTTTAGAGAGATCTGGGCTACCCAAATGATCTCTGGCAAATAATTAGTTTTGTTTTTTTTAACTTCCAATCCAGTTTGGGCTGATATTTGGTAAAAGACACTAAAAATAAATTTATTAGAAAGATAAACATAAAAAGTAAAGCATACAAAATGCAAGTCTAACCTTTTTTTTTATTACTAATCCAACACATAAATTTAATCTGCCAAATTGCTACAAAAGTTACTAAATGCTAATCCAGATTATTTGACCTATTTTGTTGTAGATCAGTAAAAAAGAGTTTGCAAACTGAGCCTAGATTTCAGTGACTTCTACGGTCCTAACATTCTGTGCTTTTATTTGAACTCCAACTATCTGTACTTCAAATTTACAGAGGAACTCCTCACCTACACATTAATTAATTAAGCAAATGTATGACTTAATTAAAACATGTTTACTTAGCTTACAGTTTACCTTATTGGGTTGTTCAGAGAACTAGAGATAATGTATATATATTATATTATTTTAAAAATGTAGTTGTAATTACATTACAAAGCACTGGAGCCTTATCTGATACACAGTAAGAGTGCAACAAAATGTGATAATTATTATGTTGTTAAATAGTTAGGTGAGGGCCATTTTGGGAGAAATAGAGCTGCAGTGAAGGTCTTTTTTGGGGAGATGGAAATGGGTTCTTCCCAGCATTCCCCTCCCCCCATTTATTTTGGTAACTGTACCTCCCTTTCTCTGGGGGAGCTCTCACTCCCCTCCCCCTTCCTGTAGGTCTCACTGGTCTGCCTGACCGCTGGCCACAGGGATTATGTGTGAACCAGATCTGGCCAATTCTTGTACCCTCTTCCCTTAGCCACAGTGACTGGCTGAAGGATGGGCACTGAGTTGCAATCTGAACCATCAGAATCTTTCATTGAGGTTTCTCTAGAGGCATGTTGGGAGAAAAAAAATTACATTCTCTTTCTTTCAGTGTTTCTTTTTTTCTAAATGTTTGATTATTTACTTATTTATTATTTTTAAAATATTTTTCGGGGGGGGGCGCCTGGGTGGCTCAGTTGGTTAAGTCCAACTTGGACTCAGGTCATGATCTCACGGCTGGTGGGTTCCAGCCCCATGTCGGGCTCTGTGCTGACAGCTCAGAGCCTGGAGCCTGCTTCAGATTCGGTGTCTCCCTCTCTCTCTGCCCCTTTCACTCTAGTCTGTCTCTCTCTCAAAAATAAAGATAAAACATTTTTTAAAATATTTATTTATTTTTGAGAGAGATAGAGTACATGAGAGTGGGGGAGGGGAACAGAGGGGACAGAGGATCCAATGCCAGCTCTGTGCTGACAGCAGGGAGCCTGACGTGGGGGTTGAACCCACAAACTGTGAGATCATGACCTGAGCTGAAGTCAGATGCTTAAGCAACTGAGCCACCAGGTGCCCCTATTTGTTATTTTTTAAATGTTTAATTAATTTTGAGAGAGGGAGAGAGCAGGAACAAGCACAAGTGCAGAGAAGGCAGAGAGGGAGACGCAGGATCTGAAGCAGGCTTGTGCGGACAGCAGGGATTTCCATGCGGGGCTCGAACCTACAAACCGTGAGATCATGACCTAAGCCGAAGTCAATGCTTAACCCACTGTGCCACCCAGGCACCACAATTTATTTTGTGAGAGAGAGAGCAAGTGGGCATAGGGATGGGGGAGGGGCAGAGAGAGAGAGAGAGAGAGAGAGAGAGAGAGAGAGAGAGAAAGGGAGGGAGAAAGAGAACTCCAACCAGGCTCCACACTTATCACATATGCCCACTCGGGGCTCCATCCCACCACTGTGAGATCATGACCTGAGCTGAAATCCAGAGTTGGTGGCTTAACTGACTGAGCCACCCAGGTGCCCCTTTTTCAATGTTTTTAAACTATGCTCATAAGAGCTGGGTCTCACAAATAGCAAAATTTAGAGATGAGGAAAAGGGGAGAGGGAGGGTCTGAAAATATCAGTAGGTCTTTGACTTTATACCTCAACTTTCCAGTTATTTGAATTAATACATTCCAGTTCTCTGTCACTTACAATCCTGACTAACGCAAGGACTGACTAACTCAGGCTCCCAGATTCTATCTCAATGTATTCTTCTTTAGGTCTGGGCTTTTCAGGAGGCATCGCTATGATTTCCTAATTAGTTGAGATTCTTTAGGACAGATTCTGGCATGAAGTTGTTGAGCATAGAGAGTAACAAACAAACATGAGAGGGTAAGAGCCTCACACTCACTCAGGGAGACAAACTACTAAAAAGTAACCAAGGAATTAAAGCAAACGATCACAAATACCAACGGACTCGAAGTGCTCTGAGAGTCCAGAGAAGGGGAGAATGCCTGGGATATTTGGGGGCACTCCGGAAGGAACCTTTAAGGAGGAGACAGGGATTTGAGTTGGGTATTTGAAGGACAGTTCAGAAAAGTGCTGGAGCGAATTTCACTAGAGTGTTGTATGAATGTAGGGCTGTGCGGTGCGCGTAGGGCTGTGTGTCTACAAAACTAGGCAAGAATATCTGAGTTGGAGGGTAATCCTTATACAGCAACGATATCTAGTGGAGGGTTTCTGTTGCAGGGTAGGAGATACGAGTGGAGAGGTAAAATGGGGCGTCACTTTTTGAAAATTATGTTATACAAATCACCTGCAGACATTAGCCAGCTGCAACAGTAATCAATATTTTATCATTCTTCTTTTCTCTACCCACCTTCCTCTTCATCACCTTCCTCACCCCCCATCCCACGGGCATATTTTAAACCCAATCCCAGACATCAGATCATGTTTCCTTTAAGTATTTCATTACTATTTTTAGGAAGTCAGGGGTTCTTTCCCCAGTCTAAGCACAATAATATTATCATACCTCAAAGTATGATTAGAAATTATACTTTATTATAATGTATATGTTTATTATATATTAATTAATATAATTTATATATTATTCTATAATTATAATTATAATTTAAAATTATAATATTATCAGACCTTAAAGTATGATTTAAAAAAGAAAAATAATTTCTTTAAAAATTTTTTATTTTATTTTTTATTTCTTTGGAGAGAGAGAGAGAGAAAGCAGGGAAGGGGCAGAGAGAGAGGGCAAGAGAAAGAATCCCAAGCGGACTCTGTGCTTGATCTCATGAATTGTGAGATCATGACCTGAGCCAAGACAAAATTGAGAGTCGAATGCTGAACCGACTGAGCCACCCAGACACCTGATAATAACTTCTTATGATATTTCCTAATTCTCAGTCATGTTCAATTTTCTACAATTGTCTTCTTTGTGTAGATGGTTTGTTTGAATCGGTATCTAAAGAAGATCCACTTGGTTATATCTCGTAAGCCTATTGTTTTCCATAATAATTCCCACTATTTCTTTTAAAAAGTATGTATAAGGGGCTCCTGGGTGGCTCAGGCTGTTAAGTGTCTGACTTCAGCTCAGGTCATAATCTCATGGTTTGTGAGTTTGAGCCCCGTGTCAGGCTCTGTGCCGACAGCTCAGAGCCTGGAGCCTGCTTCAGATTCTGTCTCTGTCATCTCTCCTTCTCTGCCCCTCCCCTACTCATACTGTTTCTCTCTTTCTCTCCCTCTCTCAAATATAAATAAACATGAAATTTTTTTTATCAAGCGTGTATTAAAGGAGGCGGGTCATTCATTCCATGGAATTATTCACGTTCCGTCTTTGGCTGATCATGTCATCATCGCGTGATTCATAATGCTCCTCTGTTCCCCGTGTTTCCTGGAAATTGGTAATAATGAGGTCGAGGGGCTTGATGAGATTCTGCTATTGTTCTGATTTGGCGGGGCTGGGAGGCCAGGATACTTTGCAGGTGGTGCAGAGACCTGCCTAACACAGCTCATTAAGAGACACATAACGTCTGGCTGTCCCCTTTCAGTGATGTTACTGTGGATCAGCAAATTTTAGTAAAAAATGCTGTTGTAGTTTTTTATGTCTCTCTCTAGGATTCTGACCTGAGTCCGTGGGGGCTGGGCTGGTGGACAAATCTAATTCACAGAGCAGGCTGCTCGGGTCCCTGTGGGACCAGGGCGGCATTGTTCCTGGGCTGAGCTGAGGCCTGACCTTTCCGAGCTTCCCTTGGGTGGTAGAATTTCCCAGGAAGCTATTCAGGCAAATAAGGTTCCCGCTGGCCTGCTCACCAGTCTGTCAGACACTTCGGAATCTTTGAATGAAGTGAGGAAAGTCCAAAGAGATTTGTCAGGATGTGTGATATTAGATTTCTTGAGCAAGAATGCCTGTCACTTCGCCACTTTCCGATGAAAAAATTCCCACTGATTGTGTCTAAAAATGCAAAATGAAATGAAGAATCAAGGCAATTTCACACGAAAATATGAAGCCCCGGAAACTTACTGAGCGATACAGGAGGGCTTTTCTTTTCCTTTATGGTCTTGAATTATACAACTTGCCCTTCAAACTGGATAATTTGATTATGTTGTCAGCTCCCTCGGGCAATTCAGCGTCGCCCCCTGGATTATTATGACCTCGCTCCCCTGTATATGGGAAGATAATTGCGTCAGCTTCAGACTTTTTAAGCCTATAGTAGAATTGGGATTACGGTCGGCTTTAAACAGAGAAAAATTGTTTTATCTAGATTGATGAAAATGGTAATTTAGTTTTTAATTCATTTGGCTCAGCTGCTAAAGGGAGTTTGGCTTTAGAAATTAAGCAACTCTATCCATGTTTTGGTCTTTTATGTGATTTTGGGATCCCTCGCAAAGCCCAAGGTAACCGGAAGTGAATGCATCTGCTCCGACTTCATTTTCCCTCGTGGTATCTTGTGTTTTGGGACGTTTCGTTTATGTGCGTGTCCGGGGGGCTTGTTCTGTGTCAGGTGATATGCCCACCTTCCCCTGGCTTGATTTCCATTCTCACAAAGGCTGCCTTTTCTCATAAAACACTTGTTTTGTTCCTAGATGGTGTTAGGATGTTTGGAGAGTACAAAGTATTTCACGTGTTTTTCCGCATCTTTTTATAAAGTGGGCTTCTCAAACTTATTTATTCTGCCTCAGGCCTTCTTTCTTCTTCTCCAAGACTGAAAGCTGAGCTACACACACTCCCTGGGGGGAACTTTCTCTTATACATCATTGTTTCCCCAATTCTGTGCGCAGTGCCTGGCCCATGGCAGGGGTCCTGTGGATATTTACTGAATGAGTTAATGAGTGAAAATGAACTGTGGCCCTCTTTCCAACCCCAAAGTCCCCAAATAAGGCACTCTTGTTTGTACTGGTTTTATGAAACTCTGAATACAGAGTATAGCCCACTGCTTTTGCCTAGAGAGATTCAGAGGTTTATTTTTCTTAGGTAGATGCTCAGCTAAATTCAAATTGCAAGCTCCAGTTTATAGGTAATATTAGAATCAGAACAGTTTGGCTAAGGGCTATGGCTATGAAAAACTTCTGAGACTAAAGTCAAAGGCAAGGGCATTGTATTCATTTCCTGTGGCTGCTATAAAAGTTACCACAACTGGGTGGCTTAAAACAACAGAAATTTATTCTCTCCCAGTTCTGGAGGCCAGAAGTCAGAAATCCCTACACTGGGCTGCTCCCTGCAGAGGCTGTGGGGAGAATCAGTTCCTTGTGCCTCCTGGCTCCTGCGAGTGGCCAGCACAGCTCAACCGCTGCCTTGGAATACTTAGCAATCCTGTTCTGAAAGTGGGCGGGCAGAAAAGAATGCAGAGTTTCAAGGTAGAAATATGCCATCAAAAATCGCTCTTTGCACTCATCATCGGGGAAATACAAATCCAAACCACACTGAGATACCACCTCACACCGGTCAGAGTGGCTAAAATGAACAAAGCAAGAGACTATAGTTGCTGGCGAGGGTGTGGAGAGATGGGCACCCTCCTACACTGTTGGTGGGAATGTAAACTGGTACAGTGTGGAGATTCCTCAAAAAAGTAACAGTAGAACTCCCCTAGGGCCCAGCAATAGCACAGTTAGGGATTTACCCAAGGAATACAGGAGTGCTGATGCATAGGGGCATGTGTACCCCAATGTTCATAGCAGCACTGTCAACAATAGCCAAAACATGGAAAGAGCCTAAATGTCCATCACCTGATGAATGGATCAAGAAGATGTGGTATATATATACAATGGAGTACTACATGGCAATGAGAAAGAATGAACTCTGGCCATTTGTAGCAAAGTGGATGGAACTTGAGGGTGTCATGCTAAGCAAAATAAGTCAGGCAGACAGGAGAGATACCATATGTTTTCACTCATAAGTGGAACAGGAGAAACTTAACAGAGGACCATGGGGGAGGCAAAAGAGGGGGAAATAGGGAGAGGGAGGGAGGCAAATCATGAGAGACTCTTGAACACTGAGAACAAACTGAGGGCTGAAGGGGGAGGGAGAAAGGAGAAGGGGGGTGATGGGCATGGAGGAGGGCAATTGTGGGAAGGGCACTGGGTGTTTTATGGAAACCAACTTGACAATAAATTATTTTAAAAAATGCTCTTTGCAACAGAAACTGTAATTGTCTGCTAGTAGCCAAATGCCCACTTCCTTTTTGTTGTGTTCACCCCTCTCCCTGAACTTCAGCAGGTGCAGGCTGTGGTGTCCAGGTAGAGATGAGGATGCCCTGATGGAGACGACGGTGCCCAGATATAGTCTCTTTTGTGGCAGGTGAAGTTATGTGACTGAGCTCTCACTACTGAGGTGTGAGTGAAGTGATGTGGGTAACTTCCATACGACTTCCTTAATGAGAAAGTGCTTGCCTTCTATGTCTTCTCCTGCACATGTGATGGTGAGCCAGTCAGCCATGTGGCAGAGTGAAGAGAAAGATGGCTGCTGTATCGCCCACTTACCTCTAGAACTGTAGGAAAGAGGAACTAACTGTATTGTTTGAGTCATTATTCTGGGTTCTCTCTCACCTGTACAGGAACTAATACACAGACAAGATTAGGGAAGAAGTTCATTTCTTGCTTTTAGCTACTGCTGTTTGTCTATTTGGTAAGACATGTTGGAAGACAGATTAATACCATTTTGCATTGCCAGATAATTTTTAGAAAATAGTTCTCCTATATACCCCAAAGGAAAACAGTTATCTCAAGCTGTGTCTGTGGAAGCTGATTATTTCATCTCTTTTACATGGGGCTCACTCAGTGCCTGTTTAGAAAGTTCTGTTTTACTCTGAGTTGCTAGAGTGAATTTTCCATTAGTTGGCATAAATGTGCCATCACTTTGTGTCTATCTTGCAATAGCCTGCAGGAAACTACTTAATAGCCTTCATCAGAAACATGGAGTTAGTGTTTCCTAAGTGTGTTTAAATTCATAAAAATAACCTCTGGGACACCCACCAGCTAAAGAGAATCTCTCCTAAACACTGTGGAAAACAAACTGCTTTTTCTTCTTTTATATAATAAAAATCTTTTAAAAATTTTATAAAGTTTACTTATTTTGAAATAGAGAATGGGCAGAGGGAGAGGGAGAGAGAATCCTAAGCAGGCTCTGCACCATCAGCGCAGAGCCCAACGTGGGGCTGGAACTCATGAACCGTGATGCTTAACTGACTGAGCCACCCAGATGCCCCAAGGAGAGAGAATCTTAAGCAGTCTCCACACTCACCATGGAGCTTGACCTGGGACTCAATCCCACAACCCTGAGATCAAGACCTGAGCTGAAATCAAGAGTCTAACACTCAACCAACTGAGCCACCCAGGTGCCCCTTTAGAGTTCCTTTTTTATGAATATATGCATATTTACTAAAATCAGACTATATTGTATACAGTTTTATAATTTCTTCCTTAAAAGAAAACAAACAAAAGAACCCCAACCAACCAACCAACCAAAAAACAAACAAACAAAAAACCAAAACAAAAAACCCCCCACAACCAAGTATTTTAGTAAACAGCTCAGTTTGACTGAGTAAGATGACTACCTTAGTTGAGAAGCCAGACTGGACTGTCACAGGGGGAAGGCGGATCCTGTATGGGGTGAATCTGAACCTAACACGCAACTCTGCACATTTGTCGGTGGTGTGAGGTAGGGATGAAGAATGGCATTGACTGATAATCTATTGCCTCAAGAAACTTTGCTCGTGATTCACAAGCATGAGGATTCCCTTAGCCTGTTGTATGATTCTATTCAACTCTGAATTGCAGACTATTTTTTTTCTCTTTGATTGTGGTGATGGGAGGCTTATTTGCCTAGTCCATTCAAACTAAGAATCCACTATTGTTCCTATGCTTCTTACAGCTTTTCCTTTTGAAAAAGCAAGAGAACTAGGTTGCAGCTGATGTTCTGAGTGTTTCCAGCGTGTGAGGCACCATTTAAGCACATCACACAGTAACGCTTCAACCTCATAAAACCTTATGGGGTAAATAGTGCTCGTCCCTTAACCCAATTCTTCTCGTTAGAAAATGGAGGCACAGAGAGATTAAGGAATTATCCCAAGATATTAGAACTAGTAAGTGTCAGAGCTCACATTTCAACCCAGTCTGTTAATCAGTGAGCTTACTGGTCTCCGAGAGTGAGATGGATTTACTTTTGCATCTTATTCTTGAAATATCCCAACTCTATTAAATCTGTGATACCGTGGATTGTAAGACCTATCATTATTTCATATTCCAATAACAAAGAAAAGTGTTCCTATAAGATGCATCTCAATTTCTGAGAAGTTAATAACATGAAGGGGCTCCTGGGTGGCTTAGTCAATTGAGCATCTGACTTCCGCTCAGGTCATGATCTCATGGTTTGTGAGTTCCAGCCCCACAACGGGCTCTGTGCTGACAGCTCCGAGCCTGGAGCCTGCCTCGGATTCTGTGTCTCCATCTTTCTCTGCCCCTCCCCCGCTTGTGCGTGCCTTCTCTCTCAAAAACAAATAAACATTTTTTAGAAAATAACGTGAAAAGTAGGTAAGTCTTAGAATCAATGAAATATGATAAAATTGCAGAGCTGTTTCTGGTAAAAATAAGAGGCTAATGATGTGTAACCCACTGCCTGGGCTGTGCCGACACGTGACTTCCCAGCGGATCTGGTATGTTCTTGGGGTGAGCTGTAGCAGGCGGGGCCATGCACAGTTTTCAACTCCCTTGCAGAAATAGTGGTTGTGTGGCAGGATTTGCTGCTGCAATTGGATAAGTCATTATTATTCCTGCCCATGGTCCCAGAAGCTTGGGAGTACCAAGCTGCCTACAGCTACTTGAAAATAATAGAAAAAGGGGAATAGGAGAATAATGGATGAGGTGTGTGCAGCACTTTGTATCTGTGATTCTGAAGGCGGGACGTATACAACTAGCAGTTCTTTCTTGCCCTGCGATGATGTATTGAACAACTACAATAGCAACATTTTGTAATTTCTAGGAAATATCAGCCGAAAACTTATAACTGAAGAAGGAAATTAAATCAGTCCGGCAGAATTATTCCGGGAGCGTAGAACAAGAACCGCAGAGGAGGGAGGGCTGAGCCTGGAGAAAAGCCGCCAGTGAGGAGGGAGAGAGAGAGAAGAAAAGGAGAAGGATGGGGGAGGGGAGGGGGAGGGAAACAACCACAAAAGGGCTAAATCACAGAAGTCCTAAAGAGGCAGAGTTTCTTAAAGGCAGAGGTGGTCACTGGAGGGTCAAATGCCGGAGAAGGGCTCATTGACAAATGACTGTTTGTTGGCCGGGAGTTAATGGATCTTGGGCCTGTGGGGAGAATAGAGGGCAATTTGAAGGCAGAGAAAACCCCTTGCCCTTTACTATTTTATCAGCAATGTTAGAAAGGTAGAGGGGGATGCTCTTCCCACACCTGGCTGGGAAAATCCACTCGATATTCATTCTCGTCTTCTCTGACATCCGAGCTCACTTTCTTCCACCTTCACGAAGCCCTCCCCTCCCTTGAGACCGGGACACCTCACTGTCCAGAGTCCCTCCTGCCTCTCCAGCTGGACTTTCTTAATCACTTCGACCTGGTTCTTTTTCTGCTTCCTCCACTTGTACTGTTGACTTTCCTCCTGATTTTATCCTCAGCCCTGTTCTCTTCCCCTACCTTGTACACACTGTCCTTGGGAAATGTCATTTCTACACTCTTTGTTCTTTTCTTTATGTTTTTAAATTTATTTTTGAGAGACAGAGAGAGATAGCACGAGCAGGGGAGGGTCAGAAAGAGAGAGAGATACAGAATCTGAAGCAGGCTCCAGGCTCTGAGCTGTCAGCACAGAGCCCACTCCGGGGCTCGAACCCACAAACCATGAGATCATGACCTGAGCTGAAGCCTGATGCTTAACCGACTGAGCCACCAAGGTGCCTCTATACCCTGTTTGTTCTTGATGCCTAAAATGTCTTCTCGCCCAAGCAGGTCACTCCCTTCCTTCTTCCCTCCCTTCCCTCTTCCCTCCCTCCCTTTTTCCTTCCCCTCCTTCTCTCCTTCCTTCCCTTCCTTATCCCC
The DNA here is from genome assembly GCA_004023785.1 of Mungos mungo. Lineage (NCBI taxonomy): Eukaryota > Metazoa > Chordata > Mammalia > Carnivora > Herpestidae > Mungos > Mungos mungo. The sequence continues at coordinate 101,331 of PISW01004960.1, forward strand.
TCCCTCCCTCCCTCACTCTCTCTCCCTTCCTACTTTCCTTCCTCTCTTCCTTCCTTCCTTTCTCCCTCCCTCCCTCCCTCTCACCCTTCCTTCCTCCTCCCTTCCTTCCTCCCTCCCTTCCATTCTTTTATTTGATAAACCCCACAGCCTGCCACTGGCAAGCCTACAAGGTCCAGGTGAATGTACTTTAGATACTCGTTTTGCCCTCAGTGTGATCTTATTTTTTCTGCCCTCATTTGCTCTCTCACTCACTACAATCTCTTACTTGGACTTCAGTACTTTTCCTGTTTTGTTTTGTTTTTTCTTGTTTCACTTTGTTTCCCAGGTGTGAGCTCTGTGACAGGCACGTCCTTTCCAGTCTGATGAAAATTCTTCAGCCAGCCTCACCAGTACATAAAAGTTAAGACAGAAACACTTTTCCCCTGGACACCAGTCCCTTTCTGATCTGACCTCTTGTCCCCATTTCTATTCATTCATTTAGGTTACATGTAGAAAAAAATCTAGTTTTCTTCTTTTTTAAAAGTTAATTTATTTATTCTGGGGCGGGGGAGAGGGATAGTGGGGGAGGGACGGAGACAGAGAAAGAGAGAGCATCCCAAGGAGGCTCTGTACCACACCAGTGCAGAGCCCAATGCAGGGCTCAAACTCATGAACTGCGAGACCATGACCTGAGCCAGTCAGACGTTTAACCGTTTTTGTTTTTTTTTTTTTGAGGTCAGTTTAGAAATATTATGATTCTTTTGTTTTTATAAAGTTTTTTAAAAAAATGTTTATTTGTTTTTGAGAGAGAGAGGGAGAAGGAGAGATGAAACACAAGTAAGTGGTGGAGAGGCAGAGAGAGAAGACACAGAACTTGAAGCAGGTTCCAGGCTCTGAGGTGTCAACACAGAGCCCAATGCAGGGCTTGAACCCACAAACCATGAGATCAAGACCTGAGCTGAAGTCGGACACTTAAGTGACTGAGCCACCCAGGAGCCCCTAGAAATACTGTGAGTCTTTTTATGAATCTAGCAAATCTCAACATTTTATGTGGCAGCTTTGCTTAATATTTTTTCCCACGTACAGATCTAAAACTCTTATGTATTTGAAACTGCAACTGTGACCAGTAAATATGTTGATTCCCTCCTAGAGTACTTCAGATGTCTGGCTGTTTAGTCTTCCTAAATATTTAGTTCCTATAAATGGGATAAATATAGCCCACCTTAATTCTAAGTGTTGATATGATATACAAACCATAAAATTTCAGTTTGAAATCATACGTCTGGGGCACCCGGGTGGCTCAGTTGGTTGAGTGTTTGACTTTTGGCTTTGGTTCAGGTCATGATCCCAGGGTTGGGGGATTAAGTCCCACGTTGCACTCCACACTGAGCATGAAGCCGGTTTAAGATTCTCTTTCTCTTTTTCTCCCTCTGCCCCCTCTCCTGCTTGTACTCTCTCTCTCTAAAGGAAAAATTTCTTAATTAAAAAACAAACAAATAAAATCGTAAGTCTAGGGGCGCCTGGCTGGCTCAATCAAAAGAACATGCGACTCTTGATCTCAGGGTCATGAGTTCAAGCCCCATGTTGGGTGTAGAGATTACTTACAAAAATAAACCTAACAAAAGGAAAAGAACACTAAAAAAAAATCCAAAATCTAAATTAATTCGGTTACATATATGAAATAGGAATTACAAGACTGACAAATAAAGACCAAATTAACTTTTAAGTATTGTGAGTTCTGTACTATTAATATATACATATTCTTTAATATCGACATAGTAGTAATACAGATTTCATTCTCTCAAACATTTCTGTACATAATTCTAAATCCTCCTGGGGCTAAAGAGGCTTACCCACTGAAAAATAGTCCTGGCTAGGGATTGCCTTCCCAAGATAAATTTTTGGGGCGGTGGGGGAGGTAACATAATTCATGTCTGCAGCATGGTAGGACCCTGAAGCTAACCTTGATGCTATGTCAGTGATTCTAAAACGTAAAGAAGGTGGCCACACAATTCCATATCCTTTATTACCAAATCTTCTATCTGTTTACAGTGTATATAAGCCTACATTTGTTGGCTGGATTTTGCATCCTAATCTTTTCTCCTAGCTCTGAAGATCCCCAAACTTGACAGAAGTCTGCGTTTCCTACCCATAAGCTTCCTGTCTGGGAGAAGCAGACAATTCCTACAGACATTAACATTATTTCCAGTTTAATGAATTCTTCAGGTTTCTCAATGGAAGAGTCACAACACCCCAGCCATTGCACTGTTACCTGGGGCACGTAGTACATGCACAATAAATGTTGCGTCGATCAATGCCACAGCTGGGTGTGTGAATGGATATCAGGTAACACAGAAGAATTTTTACAACTGCTACTTCTTGTCTCCCCCTTCAAAGGATGGTGTAGTGGCAGGAGCTTTGCAACATCCTGGGTTCATAGTTCTGACACCAAACAACTGTGTGCTGTTGGGGGAGTTGTTAAATCTTCCTGAGCTACAGTTCCTCATCTGCAAAATGGAATAGCAGCATCTTTCCAGGGTTGTTGAAGATTAAATTGTGCATTTAAACACTTACAGACTTATATATGTGCTGTAAACAGAATTGTGTTGCTCCAAAATTCATATGCTCAAGCCCTAACCCTCATTCCTTCAGAATGTGACGGTATTTGGAGATAGGGCCTTTAAAGAGGTAATTACGGTACCATGAGGATATTAGGGTGGCCCTAATCCTATGTGACTAGTGTCCTGATAAGAGGTTAAGACACACACAGAGACCTCAGGGGCAGGCTTACACAAAGGGGCAGCCAGGCGAAGGGGCAGCAAGACCCCACCCCCGCCGGCACTTTGATCTTGGACTTCCAGCCTCCAGAACTGGGAGAAAATACACTTCTATTGTTTAAGCCACCCAGGCTTTGGTATTTTGTTATGGCCGCCCGAGCAGACTAATATATGTGGATGTATATGTATTGCTTAGCACAGGGCCTGGTTAATCAATGGCAGCCATCTTTGGTAACTATTCGGCTTTCTCCATGGAGTTTTAAAAAAAAGGAAGGTTATCCCACGGGTCACACGTGAATTGTTCATCGTCTGCTGAGTTCAGTGCAAGCTAGAGGAATCGGCTTGCTCCCGGTCTGCCTCAGCTCCGGCACCTGTGGCCGTGGCCGGGAGTCCTTCCTCACCTTCAGGAGGAATCTCCCCTGAAACCTGGCCTAGATGGTGCCCCAGGCATTGCCACCATCTGGCTGTATAACTTCGTCGCCGGACTGGGCCTTGTTCACGATGGCAGCCCCCGGCACCAGGCACCCTGTGTCAGGGACTCTAATTCAACAGACTGTGAAGTAGGTTCATGGAGAGTTTAGGTGTTGAGAGTATTTATGTTATCTTGTTAGCAACTGCAATGATGACATTGCAGGTTAGGGCGCATCTTCCCCGTCTGTTCTCAGACCTTCTCCCAGGGGTGAGCTCTGGAGTGCTGTGTTGAGCTCAGGGCCTTCCTCGCTGCTTCAAAGGGTAAGTCACACAGCCCATTTAACTTGTGAGCATGTGTGCAACAGAGGCCTGGTCACAACTGGGAGGGCACAAAGGCCTTCGTTGACCTGTGCATTGCAAATATCGCTACTCATGAGAAACGTTCTAAAACACGGCTTGTTTTCCAGAATTGGAGCAATAACTAGGTGTTAAAGGACCAGATATTTCCTGTGCTATTGTTTCTGGTTATGACAGGGACCCTCACACCCTACTGGGGAAGACAGATTCTGTCACTGTACACTTTATTCCATGTGAGGGATAGGGCAGGATGCTTACGCTCTGTTCTTCTGGAAGGTCATCTTGAACTTCATATGTGCCCTGAACTTTCCCTCCAAACAAGCATCCCCAGCACAGCTTCTTGGCTCTATCTTACTTGCTTTTAGCAACAGTGAACTGCGAGTCATCCCAGCAAAGAAATGGTTGAGATGCTCTTTGTTTCTTTGGCGACTGTTACATCGCTCTTGGCTTTCTTCATTTGATGCGAAGATAGTGCAGGAAAAAAGATAATGGTTTTCTCTGCTCGGTATGTAGGTATTTTTACAAAGCAATCTTACACTCAAAAATAATTTTAGGATACATTAGGAAAATATAAAGGAAAGGTAGAAGAAAGAGGGAAGAACAGAATTACTGTAATAAAATCTAAAACATCATAATTGCTGTAAGGGAAAAATCTACGGTGTAATTAAGTGAGTCATTATCAGAATGTTTTTCATAATTAAAAAAATTGTTTTCTGTATGCTACCACTGAAAAGATTGGTGGGAATATAACAGATGAAATATAACCCTTTCCTATATTTCTTTCTCTTACATGTCATTGTACTAGGGTCCTACTATTTTGCTTCTCACACTTACATATGCGCTTAAAGAATTAAGTACTATCCTAAAACAGAAGAAAGACAAAGATATGTCAAGTATGTGCACTGCTTCTTAGTGTCTATTTATTTCAACACTAACATGGTATCCATAAACTCAGGAAACAGATTATATGCTCACAGAATAATGGTAATTTTCATCAACTGGGCTAAGTATTTACTCAATTCTCATATCTTTTTAAAAAATGTTTATTTAATTTCCCGGCCACCCTCCTGACTTTGCAACAAAGTGTGACCACGTGACTCTGCTCTCAGCAAGGGAAGACAGGTGGAAATGTTGGGACCAACTTCCAGTTCACTTGCCAAGGAAGAAGTCTTTGGCCCTGAACTCAACCTTCTCCTCCTTTCTGGCCGTCTGGCTTGACCACACCTCAGGCTACCTTGGAAGCCAAGCCCTGTGTTGAAGAGCCATCCTGGAATTCTCCAGGTGGACTGTTAGATGAGCAAGACCTAAAGACACTAAAGTCATTGAGGCATATGTTGTCTTTTATTATCTCTCTCTAACACCACTGCCTGAGGTTGGCACTGCCTCACTTTTTATCTAGATGTGTGCTCTGGGCTCCTCTGGGCACCACATCCTTGGCACTTTGCTCTTCAAACCCACCCTCTGCTTGACAGCTGAGTGAACTCCCAGAAATGACAACCTGATGGGGTCACTTCCATGCAAAGGACCATGGCATTTGCTTGGCCTGTAGACATGCCTCTCTCCTCCAGCCTGGAAGGCTCTCCTCCGCTGAAGCTCTTCTAGGTAAGAAATCAATTTTAAAGAAAAGCCCTGGCACTATCTCATTATATTCTAAAAGTTAGATACATTAAAACAATTTTTGATGTTCATTTATTATTGAGACATTAACAGAGCATGAATGGGGGAGGGGCAGAGAGAGAGGGAGACACAGAATCTGACGTAGGCTCCAGGCTCTGAGCTGTGCGCACAGAGCCTGACACGGGGCTCAAACCCACAAACCGTGAGATCATGACCCAAGCTGAAGTCGGCTGCTTAACTGACTGAGCCACCCAGACACCCCTTAGATACATTTTTTGAAAAGTTTATTTATTTATTTTGAGAGAGAGAGAGAGAGAGAAGGAGGGAGACAGACCACAAGCGTGGGAGGGGCAGAGAGAGAGAACCCCCAGCAGACCCTGCACTGTCAGCACAGAGCCTGACATGGGGCTCGAGCTCATGAACCCCAAGATCATGGCCTGAGCTAAAATCCATAGTTGGATGCTTAACTTGACGGAGCCACCCAGGTGCCCCTAAATACATTTTCTTAAAGAACCACAAAACCACTGTCACAGCTATCAAAATTATGAAGAATTTCTTAATATTATCTGGTAGCCAGTCTGTATTAGATTTTCTGGTCTTTCCTAAAATGTATTTATCCAGTTGGTGTTTTCAAATTACTGTCCAAAGTCCTCACATTGCATTTGATTTTTGTCTCTTAAATGTTGTTTTTCCTGTGTCGGTACTCATCTCCCATCCCCTACTTTCACTGATTTGTTGGTTAAACCTGGTCCTATCTAATGAATACACCCTGGATTTGCCAGATTTCTTTGTTGTGGTGTCACCTAACTTAGTCCGTATCGGATCTTTTAGGCAGACATTTTAGTTTGGCCGAGAGAGTTCTCGTTGTGTTACTGGCCGTGCTGCTCTGGATAAGTTGCTTATATTATACCTCCCATCCCCCAACCTTGTCCCAGCATGGCTTTATTTTTCTCTCTGAAATTAGGGATGATAAATATCTCTTCAGTCTTCAGGGTGCCCTGAGAATGAAATGATGTACTCCATGAGATAAGAATTAATGAGTGGCTCAGTCGGTTAAGTGTTGGACTCTTGATTTCAGCTTAGGTCATGATCTCACGGTTTGCGAGATCAAGCCCCGAGTCAGGCTCTGTGGTCTGCCTTCCCCCCACTCATGCTCTCTCTCTCTCTCTCAAAATAAATAAATAAACATTAAAAAAAAAGATAGTTTATTTTTTTTTTAAAGAAAGTTCTGGAAAGAAAGCACTGTCCAAGAATGGTTGGACAAACCTTCCCTAGGCTGGTGGGAATATAGTGAATTTAGAAATACAAAAGCTTTCGTGACACCTGGGAGAAAGCACAAATTCATTGGTTGTGGAGATCAATAGTGTTCTCTTCCTCTTTGCATATATATCAAGGTTTCTAGATCTCAATGGTAAAGGGGGGTGCAAAAAAGCAATACAATTCAATTAGAGGTGTCACATCCCATTAAGCTTAGTCCGCTCGTCGTCTTCATTACTGCTGCCAATAACCAGGAGGACCAGTGGACAATCTAGCTGTTTCCTTACTCTTGATAGTGTGATAACAACAAAATAGGATGGAAAGGACATTTGCTCTGGGAAACTGTGTTGCATGGGGGCAATGACATGATGTCTGAATAGGCGACAGGAGACTTCCCAGCTTGCATTGACAGATTGCGAGATCTTAAGTTATAGGTCGCCGGACAATCTCGTAATGCTGCCCCGTTGGCCTCCTTGCCATCTGCCTGCTGGCTGCAGGGTCTCTCTTCACAAACCCAAATTCCTAAGTGCGGTCTGATGCAGGATTCCCTTTCTTGTTCTACTCAAGGCCTTTACTCAGCGTCTCCTGTCTGAACGGAACACGGAAGCTCTTAGTTACAAAACAGTTGGCTGCTGTGCCTTCTGTTGGGAGCCCAAAGTAAAAGCTCAGGGCAGTCTCTTGTTTGGAAGACTGAAAAATAATTTCCATATTTAGAACCTAAGGGAAAGCACTTGTGGTGTGGGGGGCCTGCTCGCAAACCCTAGCTGCCCCCCCCCGCCCCAGGTGCCAGTGACCACACAGCATCATTTCAGCAAAAACCCCTGGGCTACACAATCAGCATTTGCTAAGAGCCTATCCAAATGGAACATGATATTGGGCACGGAAACTTTTTTTTTTTGAGAGAGAAAGGGCACAAGTGAGTGAGGGGCAGAGAGAGAGAGAGAGAGAGAGAGAGAGAGAGAGAGAAAGACAGAAGTGAGGCTCACTTGAATTGGGAGTTGAGCTCACCCGACGTGGGACTTGAATTCACAAACTGTCAGATCATGACCTGAGCCAAAATCAGATGCTTAACCGACTGAGCGCCCCAGGAAGCTTTTTATTTAGTAGAGTGGATTGTAGGGTGTCCTTCCAAAAGATACATCTACCTGAAACCTCAGAATATGTATGAACTTATTCGGAGCAGGGGCCTTCGTAAATGGAATTCAGGTAAGAACCTGGAGATGAAATCACTCTACATTAGGGTGGGCTCTAAATCCAGTGAATCTCGTAAAATGAGGCAGAAGAAGGAAACACAGAGACACACAAGGGAGGAGGCCATGTGAGGCTGAGACTGGAGTGATGCCACCACTTGCCAAGGAATGCCTTGGACCAGTAGAAGCTGATAGAAGCAAGGAATGATTCTCCCCTCGAGCCTTTGGAGGGAGTTGCGCTCTGCTGATACCTTGATTTCAGGCTTTTGGCCTCCAGAACAGTGAGAGGATCCATGTCTGTTGCGTTAGACCACCAACTTTGTGGTAATTTGCTACAGCCACTCTAGGAGACCGATACACTTGGCCTATGTGAAGTCTTCGCCTTTTGGCCGCCCCTAAATCCCTTGCAAGGAATTTAAGTTAGACAAATGATTTCCTTGTTCAGGTAAGTCCCAAATCATGCTTTTCTGTGGCCAGAAGCTGACAGTTCTTGGAATGGCTGAGGTTTTAGAGAGAAGCGGTAGACAGATTATAGAGGTTGGCCATCTGGCCAGTTAGAAGGGACCTCACAGGTTTACCGTGTCCTGGTGAGAAAGACCACCATGGTCCAAAGTTATGTCCTCAGGTTTACAGATCCAGGAACATTTATCTTATTAGCATGCCTAGAGTTGAATAAGTTCTTAAGGGATAAGTTGGAATCAAAGGAGTCATATGACAGAATTATAAAAGAAAAAGATGATGTGGGATTTAAGATAGAAGACATAGTTTCCTAGTGATGGAAGTACTCAGATACATTCCTCTTTTCTAGATTTAGAGTATTGGTCTAATACTAGACAAACTAACTTATTCATTGGGAAATGGCCTGGCGGGAGAGGAATTGTCGATGCTCACCCACATCCGTGTCCTCCCCCACCCCTTTCTTGGTTGGCATGGGGCCATGTGACGAGTTCTCACCATTAGAATGTGATCAACAGTGAGGAATTTCCTCTGGGTCAAGAGTCTTAAGAGTGGGTGTCCTCTCTCTACCCTCTCCTTCCCCAACCCATCCCCATCTGCTCAAAGGACAGTACTCTAAGGACTCAGGGGAGGCCATGATATTAAATGGTCCCGAGTCCCTGGATGACTGTGAAGCAGAGCCTACTGTCACACTGGAATGTGACCTGAACGAGACATAAACGTTTATTGCTTTAAACCAATGCAATTTCAGGGTTATCCATTACATAGCATAACTTACACTAAGCAATACATTTGGTGAGCATGAAATTAGAGTGAAGGGATTTGAGTAGTCATAGAGAATGTTCCATCCAGATGGTGATAAATCTGATGAACTGCTTCTTCTCTGCCATCAAGTTGGCTTTCCAAAACAGTGTAGTGTATGTATTTTTTAATGTTTCTTTATTTTTGAGAGAGAGCAACAAAGAGATTGTGTGAGCTGGGGAGGGGCAGAGGTAAAGGGAGACATAAGGTCTGAAGCAGGTTTTGTGCTGTCAGGGCAGAGCCTGGTGAAGGGCTTGAATTCATGAACTGTGAGGTCATAACCTGAGCTGAAATCAACAGTCAGATACTTAACCGACTGAGCTACCCAGGAACCTTAGAAAAAGTATATTTATGTTTTGAAAGCTGGGGGCTCTCTGCCTGGAAAGGATTGGATTACACTGACAATTCTAACTCTATGGGGCTCTGATTTTTCTGATCTTCATGCTGAGGATCCTTGTTCTGCTAAACATCCTCATCATGGAGGGGCCTAAGCTCAAGTCATAGCCCCCCATGCTCCGTGTGCCCAGTCAGATGGATTAGATTTGGAGATTCTCACAAGAGCTTCTTGGTGAGGAGGTTTCAGAAAGAAGGGAATGGTCATTGGTGAGGTCAGGTGTGGCCAGACATGTTCCAGGCAGGTCTGAGAATCTGTCATTTTGTTGGAAGAATGTTTATAGTTGAGAATGTGCTCCTAAGCCTTGGAGACACAGAGACTTAATTCATCAACCCATGAATTGTGGAGAATAGACCATTTCTCAGGGGTGGAGGCCCATGAACCAAACTCAGGGAAGGATGGAGAAAGCAAACCGGCTGCCAATTTATTATTACCAAAGGGGCCAGGCAGGGCCAAATACCGGCAACCTCTGGGCAATTGCAAAGGCAGGCTACATAGAAAGTCATATTCTCTACGAGGAAGTTGCTTAGTAACTGCAGAACTTGGAACAAAGGGAGTTCGTTCTGCGATTCAGATGTTCAATGACCCCAGATGACGATGATCTGAGGAGTTCGTCTCCACAGTGGGAGGTACTTGCCGTCCTGCCCAGGAAGGGAGAGATGTGAAATGAGACCCTGGCTCTCTCTCCCTGGCCCAGGCTGAGGGGCATTGCCAAAGTTTGCCTCTGACATTCTCCTTTTTAAAAAAGATCCTATGCTCACCATAATCTTATGAAGAGTAGGCCAGGTTTGGTTGGGCCTCGGGGTCTGGGAATCATCCCATTTTTTCAGAGCAGTGTTTCTCAAAGGGTAAGCCTCTGAATACTTGCATCAGAATGGTGTGTGTGTGTGTGTGTGTGTGTGTGTGTGTGTGTGTTGGATACACATGCAGATTCCTGGATCTCATCCCCACAGGTGGACTGAGTGAGGGTGTCTGGGGACCAGGCCTGGGAATCTGGATTCTAAATCAACATACCACTTGAGTCTAACATGCAAAAAGTTTGAGGATTATTGTTTTGGGGGTGACCTTGCCTATCTCTTATCTGCTATGAGTTGATTTTAGAATGGGTCATCTAATATCCAAGGGTTTATGGAAATCCTTGGTACTGATTATTCTTTTGCTGTCTTCATGATATCTTGGGTTAAATAGATTTTCCAATGGGGTGATCCTACCTAATGAATACATTCAAGACTCTGCTCAAGGAATATATAGGCTTTTCATGAGTTCTGTCTTAATGAGGTGACTTTTTGTCTTGTAACCACCCACAGTCAATATAGCTTATTAACTAATTCTTTTAATAAAGACACAGGCTCCTAAACAAATAATTAGCATGTCAAATGGCACTGCGCACAGGGCGGTTATTTATTTTGTTTTCCTACTGCTCAATATCAGTGATGCTAAATTAGTTAAACAAGGAGTCCATTAAGCTGAGGTACCTCTAAAGCCATGGCGGCCTACCTAAGCAAACCGGAATTTAAGCCTGTAAGTGACTCAAGGTTATCAAAATGAGATCTCAGGACAGCCAATCATAACAGATAAGTAGCTACAGCCAATCAAATAATTTCCTTTCTTTGCATCTGTCTTTTCTCTATAAGAGGAGCACTCCTAACTATTTCCGGTTTGATGCTGCCTAATTCCAATCCATTTATGCTCAATAAACTCTTATTTTTAAAAAAAATTTTTTTAATGCTTTATATTTATTTTTGAGAGACAGAGAGAGACAGTGTGAGCAGGGGAGGGTCATAGAGAGAGGGAGATACAGAATCTGAAGCAGGCTCCAGGCTCTGAGCTAGCTGTCAGCACAGAGCCCGACACGGGGCTCGAACCCACAAACCGTGAGATCTGACCTGAGCCGAAGCCGGACGCTTAACCGACTGAGCCACCCAGGCGCCCCTCAATAAACTCTTAAAATTTTTGATATGTTTCCATTTATCTTTTCCTGGTGACCCTTGGAGGTGTGCATAAGCAAAGTGCTTTTCAAAGAGCTCTGATAAAACCATTATTCACTGGTTTTTCATAGGAAGTTCATCCCAACAGGAAATCTTGGTTGTGGAAGGAGGGAATCCCCCCCAGGAGCTGAGCTCAGAAAATATTATGCTGGTTTTGATGAGGGTAAATGAATTCTAATGGTTGCCTGGATAGCAGAGACGGATTCTTTTCTTCAGTAAGATAGTTTTCTGGTTCTCCCTGACTTGTCCCATTCCCTGAGATATCTCTGACCTCGGAGGCTCCTAACTTCCTGTTATCTCTTCACATAATTATCCCTTGGCCCAGGCACTCAACGGGTTAGGCTCATTTTGCTGACAAAGACCCCCAGGTCAGGGCAGGCAGCTGCTCGGGACACACCAGCAGCCACATGCTCAGCCCGATTAACCACAGGTGTGTGATCCCTGCGCCCTGGTGACAGCCTTTCTGAATGGGAGAATTTTGATTTAACATCAGACTGAAACCAACTGGCATTACTAATGATAATTCCTATGGAACGCTGGCCTCTTAATTCGCCAGGAAATGCAACCGCCAGAACATTCTTTTGACCTCCTAAGACAATAACGTGATTTGAGAGGGAGAGAGAAGTGTGAGAGTGAAATGTCTGGCCAAATAATGTGGTATTACTAGAAGGTGATTGCACCTTAGAAATTAAAGAAACAACAACAACAAAACAAAACAAAACAAAGAAAGAAAGAAAAGACACAACAAAAATAATGCGGTTTCTGTGTATATTACAATGAGTGGGGTCTATTTTTATGGTGTATCTTGTGCAAAATTAGTAATATTAGTTGCCTTTACTGTGAGTTGTAAAATACTGATTCTAAATGTGTTGACCTATCTGTTGGGTTAAACTCGTCCCCACTCTTAAAGCTTATGTGTTATGGAGGTACACTCCTTTCTGCGTCCGTGGGGAAGGAAGTTAGACACTGACATTTTTCTGAAACATTCCCTCGCCTGATGCCAAATTTCCTATTGCTAATCCCTTATTCTGATCCCTCTCCTAGGGAGTCTTGCTTAACCCCAAACCTGTAAATCTTCTGGGCAAAGAATGTTGGCTGACAAAGCATGAGGTTTAGATATTTAAAGTGACACAAGGAATTTTTGTTCCTATCTTCTGGCGAGCTGCAAGAAGGTTTTTATCAATTTGATTCATCACTGTGAAAGTGATCTCATGGTAGATTGAATTTCCTCTGAATTTTTAAAGGGGAAAATGAATAAATTGATCCTTTTTTATGTCAGAGAATGGTTGCCGTAGTTACTTTTTAATTTTTTTTCCGCGTAGAGCTTCTGTATGTTGTGAGCTTATTCATGGCAATTCAGTTTCTTTCTATACCTTTGGGGCAGTGACACCTTCCTGATTTTGTTTTAAGATAATGATACATTTTTATTCATTTGTTTATGTATTTTAAAAAATGTTTATTTTTGAGAGAGGGAGACACAGAGTGCGAGTGGGGAAGGACAGAGAGAAAGAGGGAGACATAGAATCTGAAACAGACTCCAGGCCGTGAGCTGTCAGCAGAGAACCTGGTGTGGGACTCAAACCCATGAACCACGAGATCATGACCTGAGCCAAAGTCGGATGCCCAACTGACTGAGCCACTCAGGTCCCCCAAGATAACAATACATTTATTTTTAAAAGGTGTTTGGGAGATTGACATTTGTATAGCTGTATTCTCATATTGTTCTCTGTTCTACTGTCATTTTGGACATTGGCTTCTGTTTCCTAGGACCATCTCCCAGCCTAAATCTTTGGGGCTAAATCTTTTTTTTTGTTTTTCCTTAAAAGAAAGACTTTTCACTGATAGCTAGGAAAATGCAAAGCAAAATCACAATGAGATGCCAGGTCATATACATTAAGATGGCTATTAAAAACAAAAACAGGAGCGTCTGGGCGGCTCAGTCAGTTAAGTGTCCGACTTTGGCTCAAGGCATGATCTCACAGTTTGCGGGTTCAAGCCCCAGGTTGGACTCTGTGCTGACAGCTCAGAACCTGGAGCCTGTCTTTCAGATTCTGTCTCTCTTTCTCTCTGACCCTCCCCTGCTTGTGCTGTCTCTCTCTCTCAATAAATAAATAAATAAATAAATAAATAAATAAATAAATAAAAAACAAAAACAAAACCAGAAAATAACAAAGTTGATGAGGATGTGGAGAAGTTGGAAGCTTTCTACAGTGCTGGAAGGAATACAAAATTGTGTGGCTGCTGTAGAAAACAGTATGGCAGTCTCTCAAAAATTAAACATCAACCTACCATACGTATTCCAAAAGAATTGAAAGAGACTTCAGTGGATATTTGCATACTCATCAATAGATAAATGGATAAACAAAATGTGGTATATATATTATTCAGCCTTAAAGAGGAAGGAAATTCCAACACTTTCCATAAAATGGATGAAACTTGAAGATATGTACTAATGAAATCAGTCCGCTCACAAAAGGGCAAACACTGTATAATTCTACTTACCTGAGGTACCTAGAGACGTCCAGTTCATAGAGACAGAATGTGGGATATGAAATGGTGGCTGCTGGGCAGAGGGGGCAGGGAGGGTGGGAAGAATGGGGACCCTCTGCTTCATGGGTACAGAGCTTCAACTGGGGAAGAAGAAAAAGTTCTGGAAATGGGAGATGGTGGCAGTTGTGCAACCATGGAAATACACTAAATGCTACAGAGCCGTACGCTTGAAAATGGTCAAAATGGGGGCGGGACGCCTGGGTGGCTCAGTCCGTGAAGCATCCAACTTTGGCTCAGGTCATGATCTTGCAGTTCGTTGAGTTCTAGCCCCACATCAGGTTCTCTGCTGTCAGCACAGAGCTTGCTTCTACTGTCCTCTGTCTCCCTCTCTCTCTGCCCCTTCCCTACTCATTCTCTTTCTCTCTCTAAATAAATAAACTTTAAAAAAAATGGTCAAAATGGTACATTATATGTTATGGAAAAGGAAGGCTTGTACATTGTGATTTTACAAAATGCAGTCTTTCCAGTGACTCTCCCGTACTAGCGGGTGGCGGACATGACTGAGACCATGTAGGAACACAAAGACTGCCCAGTTACCTCTCCCTTAGGGCTCACTTTAGCCCTCACCTTCTCTGGCCCATCCAGAAAACTAAAAGGTCAGGTGATAAATGAGGACTGCTGACCCTTCGTAGGGACACTGTGCTCCGTTCTCCTTATGTAAGGCCAGTGCCTGGCTCTGAACTGTGTTGGAGTCAGATGCGATGGTGTTCAAAGAGCCCAGCCTGCTGTTTTGCTGAAGCGGGGTGAAGAAAGGGGTCCAGTTGAGCGAAAGTAAACTCATACTTTAGACCCTGTAGGGCAGGTCAGCGTCTCCCAAACTTGCCATATTCTGGATGATTGCGGGGCTCCATCTCAAGCTTCCGAAATCAGAACATCCATGGGCAGTTACCTGCTTTTGTTTGGGTTTGTTTTAATCAAGTGTTTTAGGGGAGGAGGCCCAATGATCAGGAAAGTTTGGTATTATGGACTGAATGTTTGTGTCCCTGCAAAATTCATAGGATAAAGTCCTGAACCCCAAGGTGACAGAATTTGGAGATGGGCTTTTGTGTGTAATTAGGGTTAGATGAGGTCTTCAAGGCGAGCTCTTGATCCTAGAAGTCTCTGTATAAGAAGAGACATCAGCGAGCTGGCTCTTTCCCACACCAGGTACACACATGAAGGAAAGGCCATGTGGGCACACAGTGAGAAGTCTAGCCAGGAAGCGGGATCTCACCAGCAACCGAATCAGCTGGCACCTTGATCTTGGACTTCCAGTCTCCAGAACTATGAGGAAGTAGATTTCCGTTGTTTAAGCCACCTGCACTATGATATTTTAGTATAGTAGCCCAGAGTAGACTCGGATGTTTGGGAAATACCAGTGAGCAGTGAGAATATGGGCGTGATTACCCTTTACAAGGAGCAAAAACCTGGAAAGCTTAAGGCTTATTTTTTCAGGTGTGGGTTCTCTTGCTGCCCCACAGAATCCACGTTGGAAAGAGGTAGTTGGGATGCGTCCCCCAAAATGTAAGGGGGTGCTTATGCTGGCGAACTCCGAGGCAAAGCTCTATTAGACACAGATGCTGGTGGGGCTCCTGGGTGGCTCAGTCTGCTGAGCGTCCAACTTCAACACGTGGTTCATGGGTTCAAACCCTGCGTTGGACTCTCTGCTGACAGCTCAGAGCCTGGAACCTGCTTAGGATTCTGTGTCTCCCTCTCTCTCTGCCTGTCCCCTTCTTGTGCTCTGTCTCTGTCTCTTTCTCTCAAAAATAAATATTAAAAAAGTTAAAAATAAAAACACAGATGCTTGTAACTGACTGAAAGTGTGTCTTACTTAAGGGACGGGATGAGAGCCTGCTGAGCCTTATGGTGACTTCTGGAAGAGGCTAAGGGTCTCCCCTGCTCCCCTAGCACCAAAGCACATGAGTTAGTTGAAGCAGTGTGTTGCATAATACCCGTAATATAAAACGTGTCTTGCTAGGTATTGGAAGGTCCCCATGAACTTGAGATAGAAACACAGGAGAGAAAAACCACATGAACTTCCTGTTCTCCAGAAACTTAAAAATAGCAATTCTCATCTGAGCTTTAAACTTGAAGAATTAAAATGTCTTGCATTCTGTTACGTTGATAGGATGGATTTTATACTTATTAAAGTAATTATGTGCAAATTGCAAGCTTCTAAAGTTTCAGGAACTGGCAGCTAATTTGTTTTTGGAAATTGAGAGGATGAGGATGAAAAATATATGAAGCTTTTATTTTTTCCATTTCAGCTAAGCCTCAAAATTCTAGTATCTTTGCAAAGGGACTCAAAGACTCCAGATTTTGTAAGGTTTTCTGGATTTTCTCATATTCAGATCTGACTAGTCCTGTTTGGTCTCTATATTTGAATTTATGCTAGTATATACTGGCTCTATTTTTGTTAGAAAGGATGCTTTGTATCCTTGTGTATATACGGTTGTACTTTCAAATGGCTGCTGGTCATGCTTTTAAATAATAAATTCTTGTTTGTTTGAGTGATGTTCGGTGATAGTGCTTACGGTGCATATTTTCACGGACGCTATTTTTGGTCTGTTATTTTCCAGTTAACTCATCTTTAATCTGCACGTGGATGGATATACCATTGTTCTAGTGCTATTCATCCATGTGTCTTTTACTGAAGTCGATAATATATAATTCTCCTAACGTTTATGTGTCAGGGAAAAGTCGTTCGTGATATGTTACCGATCAACTTGTGTCCTTTAAATAACTTATAAAACCTGGCAAATTATCACATTTCTGGGCTTCCTTTCAGGTGCAGGTGGCATTGTTTTGGACCTCAACTCGTGTGATTGTTGCCTTTCAACTCTTTTTACAAAGTCCGTTTCTACTGGTCGTTGGGGATGGGTGAGGCTGGGCATGCTTTAGGATCTTTTCGCTTTGCCTCTGAAGGATGTGGTTGGGAGTCACTGCTGTAAATCAAGACTTCCAGGAATTGACTATTTGAACATACGTTTATCATGAATGATTTTCCTATAAATCAGTGAATCTCAAGCCTGACTGCACATTAGCGTCTCCTGGGAATTGTGTTTAAAATATTGATGCAGAGCCCAACTTCAGAAATATTTGAAGGTGGAGGCCAGACATTGTGTCTTCTAAAAGCATCCTAGATCATTGGGAGGCATCGTGAAGGTTGAGAATTCCTAGAAATGAACACCTCTAGCTGCTTAGGTCTAGGAAAGGGGCAGCAATTACCATCATTATCTAGGAACAGAAATCTGATTGAGATCAAACATTAAAAAAAGAGCACTGTTAAAAAAAAAAAGCATTGTTTTGGGAGACCTCACTGGTTAAAAGGGCACTAATTGTACGGCAGTAACAGTAAATAAAGAAAACACGTAGTTACTTATATATAAAATCTAAGTATGCTCATTCAATTTGTGATTTGTATAATCGGATGTTTCCATTAGAGGTAGAACGAGGTGGAAGTCGTGGGGGAGGGGAGGATGACAGGTGAAGGAAATGAAGCAGGCACAATGTGGTGTCAGGAGATGGGGGCTGCAGGGAAGAGGGACATTTGCAAGAGCAGATGGCGAGGGTCCTGGAGAGCCAGCAAGAGGCAATTGGTGAGATTGGGGCAAGTGGGGGGAATCGTGACTGAGGGACCCGGCAGCAGGCTGTAGATGAAGCCTAGCAGTGGATCAGAGGCTGTGGGACATAGGGACCACCATTTGGGGGCGGAGACGGGGCAAGACGGAACTGGAGTCTGGAGTAGGTGTCCAACACCCCTGCCACTGAAAGAGCTGGAGCCGCAGATCCTTGGACTGGAGGTTAAGCACAAAGACTCTGTCCCATGGAATCCGTGGAGAGCCCAGCGCCGGGTGCATAGGCAACAGAGAGGGCTGGAGCCAGCCAAGTGGTGACGCAGAGCTAACCCCGGGAATCCTCACGTGTATCCTCACCTGGAACACGCTTGGGACCAGAGCCTGCAGGTACAGTATAGAGAACCTTACTTTTCAGGTTCTGATTGAGCGTAACACTCCCAGAGCTGAGTCCCGGTAAAGACGGCTTCCCTGCAGGCCAGAGGCTTCTATCAGCTTCCTCTTCCTGCCCAGCCATTTACAAGTCCAGTTCCCACCACGATGCCTAGCTCCTGACATTGAGGAATGTCTTGCTCTCCTTTGCAACTCCTCTCCAAGACAGAGAGGTGCTAGGATTTCTTGAACTGAATAAATGAATATTTACAATTGCCTTTCTTTTCTTTTTCTTTCTTTTTTTTAAGTTTTCTTACTTGTTTTGAGACAGCGCGCATGCACTCGTGGTGCCAGGGGCAGAGAGGGGGGAGATAGAAGCCCAAGCAGCGTCGAGCCTAGCGTGGGGCTTGATCCACAAACTGTGGGCCACCAGGCACCCCAGCAATTGCCTTTCATTTTCTACTTCCTGACAGAGGAAAAGTCCAACTCACGTTAGTTAGCAAAGATTCTGCTTTGGGGCGTCCATTCACACGTGACTCGGGAGCAGACTTAGGCTCATCCTGGAAATCCTGTAAGGCTTAGTGACGTCTGGCAGTCAACAGGTGTAACTAGTGGAGCCAGATTCCCTCCTGATGGGCAGGAAAGAGCTGTTGATAGAGGGGAGAGAATGTAGGTCCATTGGCCTTTCGGGAAGTCGTTCCCAAACTGGATTGTCCAAATCTCTCGGAGCAGTTTTAAAACTGCAGATTCTGGGGCGCCTGGGAGGCTCAGCTGGTTAAGTGTCTGACCTCAGCTCCGGTCATGATCTCACTGTTTGGATCTTCTGTCCCCTTCTCTCTGTTCCTCTCCTGCTTGCACTCTCTCCCTCAAAAACAAATAAACGTTTTTGTTTTTTTTTTTTAATGCAGATTCTGGGGCCTACCCTTTGAAATGCTGATGCAGTGGGTAGGTCTGGCTCAGGGCAAAACTGATCTACTTCTGGAAAGCTTCCGGGTGGTTCTGGGGCACACACAGGCAGGTCTGGGAGCCAGAAGTAGTTGTTTTCACTGGGTCTCTCACGTCAGCACAGACTCTGGGAGCACAACCTGGCTCTTCAGGCACTGGCTGGCTGGGAGCCCTAGCCTGGGGTGATGCCAGGGCCCCCTGGGGCCCTCCAAGCATCACTCTTTTGCTTCCTGCTAGCCCCGCGGCCACTCTCCTTGGGCAGGGCTGTGTGGACATGAGCTCCTGTGGCAGCTAGCAGAATCTACCCTTGGCCGATGCGTGAAACTCTGATCTCCACGGATCCTGCTACAGTTGGCTGTTTCCTGGCAGGAACTCAAGAATTCGGGCGCCCTGAGTCTGGGATGAATGCTCATTGCCAAGCAAGGGAGGGGCTGGTGCAAGAGGGACTTGGTGGGGAGGTCAGCCTCAGGCCTAGAGTCCATGAGAGAGGGCAAGGGGTTGGGAGAGAGAGAGAGAGAGAGAGAGAGAGAGAGAGAGAGAGAGGGAAGCACATATAACTCTTTAGTACCCAGTCACATTTCAGCCTGGACTAGTCACAAGAAATGATACTCATTTCCAGGGTGGGGAAATGAGACATTGCCTGGGTGGGAGCGGATGCCAGAGACAGACGATGTCACTCGTCCACCCCACGAGTGCAGCCACCCCCGGCCAGCTCCCCGAGCGACCCTGCCATCCACTCAGAGGCGGCATTTCAGTCCAGCGAAGGGGCATGGCTGTTCCCGGATGGCCATCTGACTTAAGGACCTAGGAGTCATCCCTTAGTACTGGACATAATAAGAAAGCTGAAGGCTAGAGAGACACCCGAAGGCCTTAAGGGATTAAAACTAAGAGAAATATCTCGGAAGTAAGTGCTGGGTAAATTCATACCAGAAATGTTGGCTTTGGCTTCGCAAAGTGCTGGATTCAACAGTAAGAATCCGCCTTTGGCTTTTGTCCTGTGGAGACCGAAACAGGCGAATACTGAAGGTGTAAAGGGGGCCTTCAAAGGGATGCCAGGAAACCTGGAAAGAAAGGGAAAGGATGGCCAATTAGTGTATTTATATAGAAGCTCATTTTCATATGAAAAAGTGAGAGAGTCTTACTTAGGAAACGGACAGTTACTAAGGGCCAGCGGTTAGTTATCTGGAAAATGACTCCGTCTCCTCCTTTTTCTCATTCCTGGCATGCCTTCCTTTTTACCTCTCCCCTGACTCAGTTCTGCGAATGCCGGAGTCCAGACACTAGGCATGCGGGGAGGACCAAAGCGCAGAGGCTCTCGGTAGCAAGGAGCAGCAGAGACCTGGGGACACTGCACCGGCCTCCCCTCCTTCTGCCGGCTGATCTGACACCCGACGGGGTCGCCCAGACCTGCGGGGGGGGGGGAATGGGCCCCCTCTTCTCTCACTTGCCCAGAGGAGGAGAGGCCCCACCACCCCTGAAGACTTACCCAAGTGCCATGCCCTCCTTGGCACGGATTGTTTTCTCGCCGAAATCACTCATGTGGAAGCGGCGGCATGTTTCCTTTTGTTCGGTCCTCACTGGAGACCGTGAGCAGCTGGTCTTGGCCCCTGAGGAATATCCCTTTAAACCTTGCTGGCCATTGTTAAATGGCCTCTGGGCCTTCTCTTCCTCAGACTAAGAATCCCAGCTTCTTTCCCCCATTCCTCTTGGGTCCTATTTCCAGGCCCCTTTTCACATCTTTGTTCTTTGAATGCTTTCAGATTTTTTCTAAGATAGTCCCCTTTGGAAGTTATTTGGAGAAAAATGACAGAAGTGTCCTTAGATGTCTTCTGTACAGGCAGCCTGCTCACCTGACCACAAACCTTGCTGCTCCTGCTGGCTGGGTGGCCCAGGCCGGCCTCGGCCTGAGGACCCAGAGGCCCCAGAGACCAGGGGACTCATGGATGACCACAGGCCGGGGGCAGGATGTCCCGCCCGGCGCGGCTCACTCGAACCGAGGACAAGGTGTCACATTTGTGAGGCTCTCAGAGACTTGCCAATGAACCCTTGCCCCGTGTTGTCTTGTGCGGACTTCTCTGGCACAGAGAGCGTCACCTAAAGCCTGATGGCTTGTGGCAGAAGAGCCCTTTTCTAAGAAAGGCCAGCAAAAATGAGGTTCCGAAAAGTCTAATGGTTGTGTTCAGAACACAGCTGCCTCTGGGCACGCTGCCTTCTTAGTACGGATGTGGGTGGATCGAGGGGGTTCTTGTGCCCTAGGGAAGGAGATGGAGGTCCCAAAGTGTGTGGCGGGGGTGGGTGACTGTAGTTAGAGGGGCAGATGTTCAGGGAGGCACTCAGGATTCGGCTCTGTGGACTTCAGAATGAGCTGCTGATGGAGATCGTAGGAAGAGGCAAGTGTGAACGGGCCTGAGTAGCTCGGGGGAATCAAAAGTGGGGGGAGGGGCAGGGGGTGAGATTAAGAGAAGATGAAGTCTAACGTAAGGTCTGAGATGCTGGGGCCCAAGCAGTCAGGATTCTGGCAAACTCCTTACGTAGCACAAGGTTGGCCTGCGGGTGAGGGTTAAGGAGGACTGGGGAAGCCAGCTTTGCAAGCCACTAAGGAATGAAAAAAGAAAAGCTTTATTTAGAGGCTGGGCATTAAGAAAGACAAGGGCGCCCACGTGGCTGACTTCAGCTCAGGTCATGATCTCAAGGTTCGTGGGTTCGAGCCCTGAGTCGGGCTCTGTGTGACGGCTCAGAGCCTGGGGTCTGCTTCAGGTTCTGTGTCTCCCCCTGCTTGTATCCTCCCTTGCTCTCTCAAAAATAAATAAATAAACATTGCCACACACACAAAAACAAGGTGAGGGCAGGTGACTGGATGGCTCAGTTGGTTAAGTAAGTGTCTGACTTTAGCTCAGGTCATGATCCTGCGATCTGTGGGTTCGAGCCCCACATCGGGCTCTGTGCCAACAGCTCAGAGGCTGGAGCCTTTTTCGGATTCTGTGTCTCCCTCTCTCTCTGCCCCTCCTCTGCTCACACTCTGTTTCTTGTTTCTCTCTCTCAAAAATAAATAAACATTAAAAACTGTTTTTTTCTTTTTAAAAAGACGAAATGCCAGGGACACAAAGGGATGAGATATTCTCATAAAGGTCAAGTCAATATGGAGGGACACAGTATGGTTACTTCCTGTCCCAGGGCTCATGTAATTCCTCTTGGAAGGAAAATGCATGGGGGTGGGCCTTGCAGAAAGGAGAGGAAGGCTGTATGTGGTTAGATAGTACTGGAGGGAGAGCGGTCCATGGAGGGGCCGATGAGGCAACCAGGTGCCAGAGCTTTACATGAATTAGCTCACTTGGTCCTCACAACAATCCGAGAAAATAGGTAGTATTATTATTATCCGCTTTTTAGAAAGTTTATTTATTTTGTGAGGGAGGAGGGGCAGAGGGACAGGGAGACAGAATCCCAGGCAGGCTCTGCACTGTCAGCACAGCGTTTCAACCCATGAACCGTGAGATCATGACCTGAGTCAACATCAACAGTCAGATGCTTAAATGACTGAGCCCCCCCGACACCCATATTTAATGTTTTCTTATTTATTTTTGAGAGAGATAGAATGCGATTGGGGAGGGGCAGAGAGAGAAGGAGACCCAGAATCTGAAGCAGGCTCCAGGCTCTGAGCTGTCTGCAGAGAGCCTGACGGAGGGCTTGAACTCAGGAGCCGTGAGATCATGACCTGAGCTGATGTCAGATGCTTAACCGACTGAGCCACGCAGGCGCCCTTGCATTCGGGCTTTCAGTACCTTAAAGTGCCTTTAAATACCTTAAAGCATACAAATACTTCTGAAGTGCTTGATGCACCTCATTCCCCTCCTTCCTCAGCAATACACTGGCACTGCAGCGAGATTTTGTTTGGATGCTGTTTCATTTCCCCTCCGCAGACCCATTGCACGTTAACTCTTAGACTCTGGAAATAGCATTGCTCTAATTTCCTTAGCCTTGATTTCGCAGTTCCTACCTGGTTCCGTCTTCAGCAGTGAAGGACAGTGCTCTGTCCTCACTTTGGGCCCGTTACTTAAATACTCTCAGCATTAAGGAACCAGTCAGGTCCATGGTTATGCCACCAGTAAACAAGACACGACGGGCAGCAGACGCTCTCGAAGCCCCCGAGCCCGTGGGACCGCTTCACAGACCCCGACTCTGGAAACTGCTCTATGGCTCACACTTGCTTTTGGGGGCATCAGTCATGAGATCAGACACACCTGCTACATATATATTCAACTATTTTAAGTGAATATCTTTTATTTGTTTTATTTATTATTTATTTTGACAGAGAGAAAGTGCGAGCAGGAGAGGGGCAGAGGGAGAGCGAGAGGGAGAATCATAAGCAGGCTCCACACCCAGCACGGAGTCCCACGCAGGGCTCCCTCTCATGACCGTGAGATCATGACCTGAGCCAAGATCAAGAGTCAGACGCTTCACTGACCAAGCCACCCAGGGGTCCCTTATGTGAATATCTTTTAATAACACCTTGACATTTCCTTCTTCCTCGTTTCCTGTGCACCATCCATCATTAGTGCCCAGGGTCCCCCTTCTATTTTGGGGCTCTGCTCCCTCTCCATACTGCCACTCCAGTCCTGGCTTCATTATCTCTCACGTGAATGGCTCCAATGACACCCGAATGTGTTTACCTTTCCCACTTGAACTCTTTCCTCCCACAGCATGTTATTTAAAACAGCTAACTCTGGGTGCCTGGGTGGCGCAGTCGGTTAAGTGTCTGACTCTTGATCTCAGTTCAGGTCATGATCTCATGGTTCATGAGTTTGAGCCCTGTCAGCGCAGAGCCTGCTTTGAATCCTCTGTCCCGCTCTCTCTGCCCCTCCCCGGCTTAGGCACTCTCTCTCTTTCAAAAATAAACAAACATCAGTAAGTAAAATAAATAAAATAAAATAAAATAAAATAACCACCTCATCACGACACTCCCCTTCAATGGCTTCCTGTTGCCCTGAAGAGAAGGACTGAGCTGGGAACCATCCTACACAGCCCTGCACATCCGCGCCCTCTTCTCTCTCCAGAGTTGGCCTGGTGGCCAAGACCTGCTTCCTGTGCCCTGTGCTCCCCATGCTGGCCTTCTTGGGGCCCCTTCCCATCATGCTCTGCCCATCACGGAGCCTTTCCAGAGTGGCTGCCCTCCTTGTACTATTGCCCCCTCCTCTCCTCTCCAGATGTCCCCCGTTCTCCATCTCAGCTGGGGGTCACTTCCTCCAGGAAGCTCTCCCTGACCAAGTCAGCATCCTCTATCTTTAGAAGTTGCCACTTCACATTTACTTTACATTACAGTTACATTCCTCTGTGATCACAGATTAATGTAATGTCATGTCATACTTCTGTTCATTTCTTCTCGACGGGATCCTCACATATTGTAGGGACCTGATAAATGTTTGTTGAATGAAGTGTGCAAAGTCTTAAAAGTAGCTATGCATTTTGTGCAAGTCTGTTAGAATGAAACTCAGCTAATTCTGAGCGTTCTTGGGATACTCTCCTGTTACAGCAGCATGCCGGGCATGGAGGGTCCCACACCAGCACCTGAAAGTCCTGGTAAAACCAGGCTGTCCCCAGCCCCCTCACCCATCCGGAGGGCCTGATGAAAAAATGTACGGGAAGCACTTCATCAGCCAGAGTGTTCTCTGGAAAGTAGAAAATGCAAGCTATTCTTCTGGGTCAGATTTAAGAGGTGAATCATTCCAGCTGAATTGAAGACATTCTCATAGATTGTACTGAAAATTAAGGTCTATGTTGTTTTGCGTGAGTAGAAAAACATTGTGGGATCTTCGGACTAATGTCTCTTTTTTGTCGACAAAAGCCAGAAATAGAACAACATGCTACCAATATGAGAGGTGCTCAAACGGCCATAACTTCCCAGATAACTCACTGTTGTGCCTTGAAATGCAGTTTGTTTGTTTGTTTAATGTTTTATATTTTCTTTAGAAAGAGTGCAAGCAGAGGCAGGGTGGAGAGAGAGGGACAGAGGACCTGAAGCGGGCTCTGCGCTGACAGCAGTGAGCCTGACGTGGGACTTGAACTCGCAAACTGCGATATCATGATCTGAGCCAAAGTCAGACACTCAACCGGCTGAGCCACCAGGTGCCCCGGCAGTTTGTTTCCTGCAAGTGCATGTTCTTCCCAAACCCTCTTTCCACTCTGTCTGGGAGCAGATGTGGAGACCATATTTCCAGCAACTGTTCCCTGGGGCTGGGCACCCCACATAAGGTGTGGTGATCCCTGAGGCTGGGCCAGTGGAACAACAGGACTGCTGAAGCCTGTTTCTGCAGAGAGCAGCTGCTGGAGCTTTGGAAGAGCTAGGGACCAATCCTTGTATGGGATGGGGGAGGGGAGATGAGTGGGGGAGGGGAGATGACTAGAGCAGGGGTGTAGGAGGGCCCAGAAAGCCAAGACCAACACAACCAGATGCCTTCTCTTCAGGTAGAGGTTTGACTCTGATTGCTGCCCTTAATAACATTGACATTTTAATGGCAGGGGAGAGGGTGGAGGCCTCTGGTGGATGACTGAGTTCTCGGGTTTACTGCTGCCATTGTGGGGCTCTGGGCTATTTTCTGCAAGACTGCATGAATACAAAGCCTTCACTGGGATGATGTCAGAAACTTAATTAAAGTAATAAGAAATAAGACTTTTATAGCAAAGGGTGATGGTGAGCTGGGGGTGGAGAAAGATCTAATTTCTTGGTTTGCACGATGCTCTGGGGAATCATCCGTTTATAGGTTGGTGGGAAAGCCTTTTTCCTGGGACAATTTGCTTTCCTGGTATTTGTATTGTTCTCAGAGTTCTTTGGAACATAAGGAGACCGGCCCTGGATTCTGGCCACTGAACTTTTAAATCTAGACGAGTCAGATATAATTAAGGCATCAAAGGGTCCAGTAGGTAAATAGTGTAGGACCAATAGAGTGTACAATCTTACTTGACAAAGTTAAACAGATACTAAGAACATAACTTAGACCAAGATGAAATGTCTGTGATTGATGGGAACCAGACTCACTGAATCGTCTTCTACGTTCCATCCATTTCCGTGACGGTAGCTGACCTCTGGGTATCAGTTAAGTATTTAACCTCTCTTGAGTTTCCAGCCGCCCAGTTTCCCAACTAAGACAATGCAGTACATCTTTGGAAAAGTGTTTCACTATTCTCTTAAGAAAGTGTGAGCATTTTTATAAGGTTTGTTTCTGGTGTGGAGGCTGACCGTGATTATATGTTGATGCAGGACTAAAGAACATTCATTCTAAGAGAAAAAAAAAATCCATCCTAAAGCACTCCATTGACCTCCTGGCCTTGGTTCATTTATCTCTAGGCTACCCCTTTGCCCTTCCCCAATGGCTGTAATCAGCAAGGTTCAGTTCCATCATTGAGGAAAGAGGAACACTTTAAGAGGAGAAAATTCAACAAACCTGCGGTTAGATTACAGGGAGGTCCCTCAAAGAACGGTCTTCTGAGATTTTAGAAAATATACCATATGCAGGACATTCTTTTGAGGAATTAAACATAATTATATATTCTTAGATGGGAATGTATGCACTCTATTGTATCATTTCACAAAATCTGAGAACAAACGTGTTTTCATATATTCAGCTTAAAGATGAATGGGCCAGCAGTGGGACAGAAGGCTTCTGATGAGGAGAAGGCAGTGTTAGGAAGAAAAAAGTTCAAAAAAAATTTTTTTAAATGTCTTTTATTTTATTTTTGAGAGACACAGAGAGAGAGAGAGAGCACAAGCTGGGGAGGGTCAGAGAGAGAGGGAGACACAGAATCCGAAATAGGCTCCAGGCTCTGAGCTAGCTGTCAACACAGAGCCTGACACGGGGCTCGAACCCATGAACCGTGAGATCATGACCTGAGCCGAAGCCAGACGCTTAACCAACTGAGCCACCCAGGCGCCCCAGGAAGAAAAAAACTTTTCCTCAATCCTCTTAAGTTTGTGGCTGGGGGCCTGCAAATTAAATCGACATAGAACAGATCAGCAAGAGAATAAAAGATTAATTACCTACTTAGGCATGGAAGTTCACAGCGAAATGCCACTCAAGGAAGTAGTTAGATTTGGGGGGTTATACACCTCCATAGTAGGGGAGGGGGAGGGACAAATGAACACCTCTAGGAGAATAAATGACTTTTGAAAGATCAGTGGGACCTTAGAAAAACAGATGGGAGATATGATAGTTTTGTAATACTGTCTGCTTGGGTGTGGTCCTTCTGTTTCCCAGAAGAGATTAGAGTTGCTCTTTGGAGAGGGACTTATGACAATTGAGTTATTTTGGGAGATGGTGGTTTTAGGCAGATAAGGGATTTCAGGAACTTAAATGCCTTCAGCATAAAGAGTTTTTATACCAAAGTGGCATATTTTGGAGTGGCATATCCAATGTCTTCACTGATGTCCTGAACCCTGATGTTAAATACTCTTGGTTCGAAACTGTAACATCTCATTTTACTTAGCAAAGCAATCTGAATCTTTATCACAGCCTTTCCTCCCAAACCTCACCCCCACCCAGGGCTGCTCCTGAATGGGCCAGGTGGACTCCTGCCGTCAGGGCCACTCCTCCCCAGAGCTCCTCCTGCTGGATTAAGGCCTTCCCCAGCACCTACCTCAGGATCCCACTCCTGTCTTCCCCCTTTTTTCTTAGCTCCTCTCTCATCTCATAAGTCTACCTGTCTGTGTGGACAAGGATGCAGGCTGCATGGGAAAAGGGGCTTTATTTCACTCACTTCTCTTGGCTCCGTGGGGCACAGAGTAGGTACCTGTTGGAAGCCATTTTTTGAACTCACTAAAGTCGAGAAAACTCCTTGTGAGGTGAGGCAGGTTTGCAAGGCTCCTGCCACCGTCAATGGCGACTGATGTCTACCCCCCATTCAATTATTTTTGCTTGAGCACTGACCCCCAAGGCGCCTTGTTGACTGGTATCAGGAGTGACTTGCCCCCTTATCTTAAAAATATGATAATTGTGCCTTGTGAAGGGATGTATTATAGGAATTTCTTCTTTTGTGTTCATAGGAACATATATTACATTTCCTGAGAAACTTGTTTTACTTCCCCTCAAGAAAACAGGCTATTGACCCCTGCTCACAAAGAACTAACTTTTGCCTTTGCTATGCTAAAAACATTGTCTTATATTTGAATGCTAAAGATACCTTCCTTCCCCATATGATAAGCATCTAAGTCACCTACATCAATCACTATTGGTAAAGATTATGCACGAGTCTTCTACCAATCTCTGTTCTGGGAAATTTTTACATACCAAAGAATTTGTCATGAGAAATCATTGTCTAAGGCAATTGCCACTTCTGTTTTGTGCCCCATACATTTTCCCAAAAAATAAAGCTGACTCTTCAGTCAGTGCAGAGATGCCTGCCTAGAGATCAGAAAGACACTCGTGGCTCTCTCACCCCCTTTGGCTGACACCATCCATCCTTCAGGGAGCCCTGGACCTGCTGGAGCAGGACTCTGGCAGGTTCCCAGTAAATGGTTAGCAGGGGAGACTCAGTCACTGTTCCTCACTGAATTTACTGTTTGGAGGGAGGGCTGGACAAGGAAAATATATGGATCTATGGATGGTTAGTGCGAGGTGGGGTCAGCTATGGTCCTGAAGCAGGGACCTGGAGGAGAAACACCTTGTGGGGATGGCAGCATGGCTGGATTGGCTGTGGTGGTTGGGGGGGCGCAGGGGGCAGAAGGAGCACATCTCTGGTCTTTCCACCCGTCCATCTGTTCAGATGTCCCGAGTCTCTAGAACTAGCCTCAGTGGAATGCTATTCCTTATGGAAGACCACTTAGTATGAGTGGTTGGGCTGGTTTGGTTTAATCCCATGTAGATCCAAGTATCGCCATTTCATCCATTTAAAACATAATTTCTTGTGTGTGTGCTGGTTGCGTTGAACTTCTGGTGCAGTTGTTAAAAATGACAACGGTGATGTTATCAGTTGGGGGAGTCTGATGAACTAATCACTGGCTTCTCTTTCTAGATAGCACGCATTCCTCTGTTACTCCGTGGGGCACACAGCTGATCCGTCATTCTCAAGCCAGTCTCAGCTGAGATTGTGTCGCTTTGCAAAGGACAGGCTGGCACCTGGACTACATTATGTTGATGGTGGGTTCATAAATTAATTGCATGAGGATCTGTTTTTTCTAACCTTTATCTCCATCCCCCTCAGCATTTAGTATGGCCTTTTACCCAGAAGAGGGGCTCAAAAAATGAGATGACTTGACACCCTTATCACACAAACACACACAGAGAGAACAGAAAGTGTATTCGGACACCACCTACCATCTCGGATAAGTATTAATTAGGAGTGTTTTCCGTTCTCATGGGGAATTGCTCTAAAAAATCCAGGGACGGCCACATACATATTCCAGAAGAATTTTATTCTTCTCATTTTATATTGGCAAAGGCTGTCCTTTAGTTGCTTGGAAATAATTGTCTTACCAAACTGCCCTCAGAAATGCAGTTCTATCCTAAGGACATGGTGCAGGTTGGTGAATGTAACAATAACACAACATTGACAACTGTGTCTTCCCAATTAACGTCAAGAAGGAATTATCAGTTCGATTTTACCAAAGAGGAAACGGAGGTTTAGAGAGACTGCGTGTAATTTAAATGAAAATCGGGAGCCAGAGCCTGGAGAATAGCCTGAAAGGCCTGCGGGGCTCCCCTGGGAGTTTTCCCTATTGCTGGGGGAAGATCACTAACCTCTCAAGGGCCTTCTCTACAGATTTGGGATTGTTCTGTCACCACACAGGGAGGCCGCCTGGTGGAAGGAGATTTATAATTGTTTTCAAGCTTTCTAGGCTGAAGGTGCCTGGGCAAAAAGTCAGGGGCCCTGACTCTCCCTGAGTCCACATGGCTCAAAGGGCTTTCTAAACTGGAGTCCCAAGCGCTTTACGTGTAGGATGGAGCTGTTCGTGTCGGGGATCTCCTCTGTGGAAACCCGGTGAATAGTTCTTGGGCGATGAAGTGATGGCTTAGCCAGAACAGAGCCATTTCACCCTGTGCCCTTCTGCAAAGGAAGTGAAGCAAGACTCACCCTGCCCTCCGCTTCCTGGAGAAAGGAGCTCCAGCCCTAAAGCTTGCCAACCAGACCTGCAAGCCATAGGTGACCTCTCTTTTATTTGTATTAAAAATTTTTAAGTGTATTTATTTATGGGGCAAATAAATGAGATGACTTGATGCTCTTATCACACAAACACACGCAGACAACAGAAAGTGTATTTCGACAATACCTACCATCCCGGATAGGTAGGTGTTGTTGAAACACACGGGCGGCTCAGTCGGGTAAGTGGCCAACTTCGGCTCAGGTCATGATCTCACGATTTGTGGGTTCGAGCTCTGCACAGGGCTCTGTGCTGACAGCTCAGAGTCTGGAGCCTGCTTCGGATTCTGTGTCTCTCTTTCTCTCTGCCCCTCCCCTGCTCGTACTCTTTCTCTCTCTCTCTCTCTTTCAAAAAAAAAAGTTTAGTTACTTGATTAGAGACAAAGGGAGCGTGAGCGGGGAAAGGGCAGAGAGACAGGAGAGGGAGAATCCCAAGCAGAGCCTGACATGGGACTTGAACCCACAAAACCATGAGATCATGACCTGAGCATGGGAATCGTAACTGACTGAGCCACCCAGGCACTCCGGGATCTCTTATTTTTATTTTATTTATTTTTAAGATCTTTTTAACATTTATTTATTATTGACAGACAGAGAGAGACAGAGCATGAGCATGGGAGGGGCAGAGAGAAAGAGAGACACAGAATCCAAAGCAGGCTCCAGGCTCTGAGCTGTCAGCATAGAGCCCAATGCAGGGCTTGAACTCACAGATGTGAGATCAAGACCTGAACTGAAGTTGGATGCTCAACTGACTGAGCCACCCAGGTGCCCCTGGGATCTCTCTCTTAAAACCGATTGCTTTTGGCCACACTGGAGCTGCGCCTGAAGTCTGTGGTGCTGTGAGAAGGGAATGGCCCGTAGGTGGCACCTGGCTTTGCATCATGTTAAGGTTGGGCCTATGGAGGACACTCGCTCTGCCTTGTTACTTTCCATAGCTGCCATGTGAAGTGAAGACCTTCTCCAACAGTCCCTCGGAAGAGATGGAGAGGAGAGATGGAGGGCAGGGGTGGCAGGAGCATCCCCTGGACCGATGTGGCAGGATTCTTTACCTCCGTGCCTGAGATTCATTGTCTCGCTGCTTCAAAGAATGAAGAGATGGACACAAAATGAGCAGCAGGCCAAAGTTTATTAGAGCATCTGATCAGAAAGGAAGAAGAGTAGGAAAGCTCTCTTTACAGAGAGGGGACACTCGAAAGTGAGTGCCCGTGCCTGTAGGTAGGCAAGAGTCCTTGTTTTATAAGGTTTTGGTCAACCCATCCCCCTCCCATTTCTTCCCTCTCATTCCTTCTCAGGTCCTACCCTTATTGGCTGGATAACTCTAGGTGCTGGGTTATCCATTCCCGATAGACTCCATTCCATTGTGTGAGGGGTGGTCTATGGTCGTATCACTCCCTGTGGGTCATACGTTTTATGGCCTACTATTTATTTTTAGTTAGGTCTTTGGTCAAATTCCTGAGGGAAACTTGAGGGGGAGTAGGTGGTGTCTATTACATTCTTAAGAGGAACCTTATGCCTGAGGGAGTTTGTTGTGGTCAGATAACTCCCAGCATTGTTCCAAAATAGGTCTTTCCCCACCCAAGGACCTCAGGTCTCTTTCCCTCTCTGCCTACTGAATCATATATATATATAGTCAAGTTAGCTAACATACGGTGTGTACTGTATACAGTGTAGTCTTGGTTTTGGGAGTAAATTTCCATGATTCATCACTTACAGCAACTTACATACAACACCCAGTGCTCATCCCAACAAGTGCCCTCCTCAGTACCCATCACCCATTTTCCCCTCCCCCCATCCACCTTCAGTTTGTTCTCTGTCTTTAAGAGTCTCTTATGGTTTGCCTCCCTCTCTGTAACTTTTTTCTTTCCCTTCCCCCATGGCCTTCTGTTAGGTGTCTCAACTTCCACATCTGCGTGAAGACATATAATATCTGTCTTTCTCTGATTGACTTATTTCACTTAGCATAATCCCAGTTCTATCCACATTGCAAATGGTAAGATCTGCATCTTATTTTTAATGATCATACCAGCTTCCTGGTTATTTTTGGGTATACCAGGTTGTCTTTCCTTCTTTCTGCCATCTTGTTTTTACTCTTTTCCCCTGATTGCATAGAAATATCTGGTTCTGGAAATATGGAATTGGAAAACTGCCCACTGTAGGGAAGGAAAAGTGATTTTCCCTCTACCCTTGAGTTCTTGGTTAGATCTCTGTAATAAAAGAAGATTAACCAGAAAAAAAAAAAGCACCAATGTGTTTATTAACATGTACATCTCATGTATTGGGGGTATACACAGGGAAAGAGGAGTGACTCCCTGAAATGGCTTAGAATTCAGGCTTACATGCCATCTTAATAGGGAGAGGGAAGGGAGATGTAGGTCTTTTAGGGCAGAGTAAATGATTTTCGAGAAAGATGAATGCGCCCATAGAGTAGATGGGAGATATAGGAATCCCTCCCTATCTGCAGGGGCAATGTTTCAAGACCCCCAGATAGCACTGGTAAGAAGAAAACCACAGGTTCAAGGTGGAGTTACTTGTCCTCAGGAAGAGCAAGCCAATGCTTAATTGCAGGGTAAGCCTTTCCTGGAGTGGGATTTTAAGCCAATCAATCTGGAATTTTCTGCTCAACACCAATGAAGTAATCTGGTCACATGGGCCCTCTCCGTTGCTCCCCCTCCCCCTGCTCCCATGCCGGCCCTTCCCCTAAGGAAAGGTAACCTGGCCAGAAAAAAAAAATCTTTTTTTCTCCCCTTTGCTAATAACTTCTTGTCCCACTCTCCTTCCTATAAAAACCTTCCATTTGGTACAAGTCCAAATCCATGGATCTCCCCTGGCGCTTGCTGGAGGGGGTGCTGCCCGATTCATGAGTCACTTAATAAAGCCAATTAGATCTTCAGATTTACTCAGGTGAAATTTTTTAATAGTACCAAACCCTCCATATACTGTGTTTTTCCCTTTCTATACATACCTGTGATAAATTTAATTAATGAACTAGACACAGTAAGAGATTAACAACAATAACAAATAATGAAAAGGTTGCAACTCTTGATCTCAGGGTCATGAGTTGGAGCCCCTCCTTGGGTGCTGAGAATACTTAAATAAATAAAATTAATGACACACAATAAAATAAAACCGTCATTAGCAATATAGTGTAATAAAAGTTCAATGAATGTGGTCTCTCTCTTTCAAAATGTTCATTGAGACTGTACTCCCCCTTGTGATGATGTGAGACCAGATGCCCCTGTGATGAGGTGAATGAAGTGTGTGACGTGTTAGGCTATGAGTGACTGCCATCTCCTCGTGGACCTGTGGTCGATTACGGGTGACCAAACATGTGGAGAAGGGGAGAGCTCACTATGGTAGATTGTGACAAAGTGTCCATTTCTAGTCTCTTGTCCTGTGATGAAGGTCAGCTTTCTCTGGTGATTGAAACTGCCCAGCAGGGCATCTATGACCACGGAGTTCCTTTCGGAGGGTCTGTCTCTAGGCTGATAAGGGGAGTCCAGAGAACAACTTAACTGTATTTGTTGTTTTTCAAGGGTTTCACAGTGCAAAATTATAGTGTGCCAAACTGGCATATTAGGGGGAAGCAGACCCTGAGCTCCCATGGTCATATATTGGGGTGGCATGTTGTGCTACCCTTCACCAACGGGAACTTGATCCATGGGGGTGTTCGCGTCCATGGATCTGCTGGGCCCGGGGCCGTCTAACGGAGAAAAGCACTTGCGCATTTTTGACTCCACGTTGTGGAGAATGAAATGTGTGCTGTAGCTTGGAACGGACAGATGTGAGAAAATAAAGGCAGTACGTTTGCATCAGCTTTAGAAAACAATCATTTCTCTACAAAGATGTAATTTAAAAACACCAACATTAAATAGTATTTCACAATGGAGAGAGAATGCTTTTAAGAGGGAGGCTGGGCTGCTGAGGGAGTGCTTGTTATTCACATGCGGCGCTACTTCTGAGAAAGAGCTGAATTTCTCTACAGAGAAGACCTCCGACACCCAGGTGGCTCGGTCATTAAAGCAACTGACTCAAGATCTCTAGGTTCAAGGGTTCGAGCCCCACAATGGGCTCTACATTGACAGTGCGGAACCTGTTTGGGATTCTTGCTCTCTGACCCTCCCCCACTCTCTATCTCTCAAGATAAATAAGTTAAAAAGAGAGAGAGAAGGGACCATCTGTAACCTCATTTAAAGCCCCAGTTTGACTCTGGGCCCAGTGGGAAGGGCCAGAGCCGCCCCCTGTGGCAGCTATTCCTGGTGGGAACAAGGGGACAGGGGATCATCCCTGTGTCCACCTCAAGTAGCCGATGTTAGGTCGAGTCCAGCTCGGCTTACATCACCAGGCAAATGCCCCAATAAGTCAGTTATTCATCAGAAAATTGATTGGGTTTTCTTTTTCCCACCTTCTCATCCCGAAGGTCCTCAGGGCAGGGAATCCCTAAGTGCCATGTGGACCTATAATAATGTTCTGCTACCAGACACCGCCCAGGGTCATGTGACAGTTCTGGACACCCCTTGCCTCTTCTGGATTATTGCCAAGTATGCACTTCCTTTTCTGACGCCTTACCAACTATGCCACCCAGTCCCACTATGCACTTCCTTTTCTAAAGCCAGCCAACCTGTTTTCCTTCCAGACTGGTGGGGGGTAAGCTCTGTTGTCTGATACCCTGAATAAAGCACCACGATAAGGCACATTTCGCTTTTCTCTCTCTCAACTCTGAAGTCGTCAAATGCTCACCAGAGGATCAGTCGATAAAAAGCAAACCTGATCTGGTGGTCGATTGATACTGAAATGAACCAGGTTAACCTGCTCTCCTCTCTGGTAACTGAGAGTTTTGAAAAAAAAAAAAAAATTGCCCTGTGGCCATCCAGACAGTGTTGCTGTAAAGATGCCTTCTCTCTGTCCCGATGGGGAATGCACAGCCTCTATCTTCCCAGGAGGAGTTAAGGAAGCTAACAGGACATATGTGCATGGCTGTTACTGGCCCATCTACACCACCAGAGAAATCCTGATTCTAAACACAAATGGAGACACCGTGGGAAGTGCTGAGTTCCTCGCAAAGTAGGTGTCTGTCACTGTTAATGGGCCATGACCAAAGGGACCCTTCTGCCTCTTTCATCTTTACCCTGAAGATTTTCTTCCCTAATGAAAATGCACTAGGAGGGAATAGGGTTGGGATGACAATTTCCTTTCTTTCTCACATGTTGACTTCCCCAGGCAACTTCTCCTTTAATAAAAAGCATGACAGGGGCGCCTGGGTGGTTCCATTGGTTGAGCATCAGGTCAGGATCTCAGGATCTCACGGTTTTGTGAGTTCGAGTCCCACATCCCACGGGCTGGTGTCGGTACAGCCTGCTTGGGATCCTCTGTGCCCCGCTCTGTGCCCCTCCCCCACCTGCGCGCTCTCTCTCAAAAGTAAATAAAACATTAAAAAAAAAAAAAACCCAAAGGAAAGCATGATGGGCATATGTGAGAGCTTCTAGCTTGAAGTCAGAGACGAAACCCCACGGGAGAACGGCAGACCTCCACCAGGGGAAGTTGAAAACCGACTCCTTTCCCCACCCAGGGAAAAAGGCACCCCCACCCCTGCCCGCAGCCCTCGCTCTTCAAGCCCAGACCCTTGAAGCTGAAGATTTTCAAAGAACTAGGGTGTGTCGCTGCAGCTGCCGCATCAAACAAAAGCAAACAGATTAAATTAATTTAGGCTTCAAAATCAGTCCCATTCTCTAATTCATAAAATACTTCAAACACGGCGAGAAATGTCATCTCCCAGATGATTGCGGCTAATCCACTTTATCTCTTTTTCCTCTTGCATCTGAATGCGAACTATCAAGACATACCTCACCAGTCAAAATAAACTCACTCCAAAACGCTTCCGTCAGCTTTTAATAAGAGTCTTCTCTGCTCTGTACACAAAACAAACTCCCGTTTCCAACGGGCTTAAGGGGCTGTGTGCAAAAAAGAGGAACAATGTACTCATTACAGTCTGTTAAGTTGCCAGCACTCGGCAATTAAAAGGTATGGCCTGTGGAAACGCATGAAAACAGCAGTTAGTGCCATTGTCTTCTCATTAACAAGATTGTTATTTTAGTTCTCCAGGTACCAGGCTTAAGAAACCAAACAGTCTTGGCTCCTAAGGCACTCCAGGAAAAGAAGAAGTTGTTGACAGCCAGGAGTTGCAGAAGGGACCGTTTATACTATAAATAAATTTGCACATCCTTGTGGTTGTAATAAACACGCTTCCGCACCGTTCGATTGGACTAGATGTAGAAACCATTTAAAGGGACGTCAAAGTCCTTCTTGAGCAGATGGCTCGTGTCTTACTTATGATGTCAGAACGGGTGCTGCTGAGTAATGAATGCCTCCCCTCGAGACGCGGATATTTGGATTTCCCCCCACAGCCTGTTCTGTCGTGGACTCCGCGGACGGACGGAGCGCTAGAAGGGACCACGGAGACTTCCGTGCACTTGGCCTGGGCTCCTCACTGCTTGGTAATCATTTAAAAATGATGACCCAACTCTCTTCCAGTTGCCAAGTGTGAGTATTTTGTGGCAACGGGGAATGCAGCTCTTTGATTCCTGCGTTCCTCCTGGTTTCCCTCTGTGGGTGGAAAAACGAGCAAGAATGTTCTGCAGAAATAAAATGAAGCAGTATATCTTTACGATGCTGTCAATATATGGTTTTACATTTGGTGTGGATGTGCGTTCCTTTCACAACACAGATACTTCCGTAGTTCTTCTTATGATTTCACTACAAAGTACAAAGCATTGATTTCCTTTTTAAGTAAAGGGGGTGGAGGAGAGTCCCTTTTAAAAGAATAGGCACACGGGATTAAAAAAAATTATAAGGACGGTATTTTCTGTAAGATTAAATGTCTAATTGCAGTTACTTAAGGCTTGAAAATTTTCCCTGAAGAAAAGTCCCTAAAGTTACATTCGCAGTTAATTTCAGTATATTTCTCAA
This sequence comes from Mungos mungo, assembly GCA_004023785.1. Taxonomy (NCBI): domain Eukaryota; kingdom Metazoa; phylum Chordata; class Mammalia; order Carnivora; family Herpestidae; genus Mungos; species Mungos mungo. The sequence goes on from PISW01004960.1 coordinate 138,066, forward strand.
AGGTCCTGGTGTTGATTTTATCCTGACCCGTAAATTTTCTTCCTAAGTGCCGTCTTTCGCACTGAGACGAAGAATAAGAAGATGATTGTGTAACTTCAGTAATAAGATGGTTTGCACTTTAATGGCCAACTTGCATTTTCAGGATTTTGCTAAGTGAGACCATACAATGCTTTGTTAATTAAAACTTGATTTTGGAAAAGATGTAAATCTTATACAAAATAAACACACACCCTTGAATTGGTTGCTTTTGACGAAAGACTCCCTGGAAATGTCCTGTGTGGAGAGAAAAATAAAACCATGTTCAGCTAGAGGGAACTGGACCTCAAATACCTTGAAAATCAGATGTTTTGCTCCTTTGTAAGTGAGATTCAAGAGCATTACTAAGTTCTAGTCGGACTGATTTTTCACTTTTTTTTTTTTTTGGAAGTGAAACAAGTCTGGGCATTAAACTCATAGCAGCAATTATCATGTGCATGTGGGTTTAATTATGAAAAAAAACTAAGGTTTTCATTTTTCATAATTGTTCTCATCATGATCCAATTTCCATGTCAAGCCTGGCCCTGAGTGGAAGGATCACAAGCGGCTTCCAGCGCTCCTGGCCCTTCTTAGTCTCTGTGCCATGCCTGCCTTCTCTTTGCCTGATATTTCTTCTCTTAGCTTCCAGTGGGACCTGCTGAAAACTGATTTTTTGGAGGAACTTAGGAAAGCTCTTAAGGAGATGAACAACTTTAATGAGGTCTAAGAGAGAGGCATCCTTAAGACCCAGGACTGAAATCTAGGATGGGAAACGTGCTAATTCCTTTTGCTCTCACTATAACGGCATGCCTTAGGATAGACTATCCATGCAAACACCAGGGAGGGGTTGTTTCATTTTCCTGTGGTCCTGTGTGTAGGGTGTGTGTGTGTGTGTGTGTGTGTGTGTGTGTGCGCGTGCTCACGCGCATGAATTGAGAACTACAGTGAATACGATGGCTTCTTTTTAATGTCAGATTGTTTATAACCTGCTTTCTTTTAAGATGGATCTGAGGTGGCTTACAAAACACACAATGGGGTAAAAATCAAGAGAACAAGGTTGGAAGAAAGTGCATCTAGAGCAAGGGGTGCCCGAGTCCAGCTCCAGCAGGTCTAGAGTTCCCTGAAGGATGGACGGTATTGGCGAGAGAGAGTGAGAGAGCCACAAGTTTCTTTCTGATCACCAGGCAGGCATCTCTGCTCTGACCTGAGAGCCAGCTTTATTTATGGAAAACAATGTATGGGGTACGAAACAAGTGGCATTTGCCTTAGACAATGATTTCTGATGACAGATTTCTTTGGTATGTAAAAATTTCCCAGAAGACAGGTTGGTAGAAGACTCATGCATAATCTTTATCAATAGTGATTGATGTAAGTGATTTAGATGCTTATCATATGGGGAAGGAAGGAATTTTCAGCATTCAACTACAAGACAATGTTTTTAGCATAGCAAAGGCAAAGTTAGTTCTTTGTGAGCAGGGGTCCATAGACTGTTTTCTTGAGGGGAAGAAAAACAGGTTTCTCAGGAAATGTAATATTTGTTCCTATAAACAGAAAAGAAGAAATTCCTACAATAAGTTCCTTCACAAGGTGCAATCAGCATATTTTAGAATTAGGAAACAAATCACTCCTGATACCAGTCAACAAGGTGCCTTGGGGGTTAGTGCTTAAGCAAAAATAATTGAATTGGTCACCATCTGACGGCAAGAGGCCTTGCAAACCTGCCTTACCTCACAAGCAATTTTCTCAATTTAGTGAGTTCAGAAAATGGCTCCCAACAAAAGGGTGACAAATCACCTCTGTAAAGGGCCAGAGAGTACAGACTTTTGGCTTTTCTGACCACACAGGTTCTGTCTCAACTATTAGTTCTGCTGTTGGGGCGTAAAAGCAGCCATAGGAAATAGTCAAATGGACCAGTGTGTTTGTTGGAACAATAAAGAGGCAGTAGGCTGGATCCACCCATGGCCATAGTTTTCGGGCCCCTGGTCCAGATCCAGAGTATTAAAATTAACCCAACAAAAATATATGACAGTGAAATGTCTAACTGAAGAACCCATATAAATGATCAGAGGGGTCCAGTTTTAGTTATGAGTTTCCTAAAGGTCAAAGCAAAGAGGAAAACCGGGTTTATGTTTAAAAGTTATGCTTTCCTGGCGCCTGGGTGGCTCAGTTGCTTAAGCGCCTGATTCTTGGTTTCAGCTCAGGTCATGATCTCACGGTTTTGTGAGTTTGAGTCCTGTATCTGGCCCCACCCTGACTGTGTGGACCCTGCTTGGGACTCTCTCTCTCCCTCCCTCTCTGCCCTTTCCCCATTTGTGCTGTCCCTGCCTCTCTCAAAATAAATAAATAAACTTTAAAAAAATAAAAAAAAATGCTTTCCATGAGATTAACATGTACCGGTTGCTCTGTGGAAGTCTGGCATTGTGGCTTTGATAGTCTCCAAAACGTCCTGAGAGAGAGGCCTTATGTGGCATAAGGGACAATATATAGCGTCATCTTCCCTTTTGTTTTCTTTTCTTTTCTTTTATGTTTTATTTATTTTTGAGAGAGCATGAGCAGAGGAAGGCAGAGAGAGGGAGAGAGAGGATCTGGAGCAAGCTCTGCACTGTCAGCAGAGAGCCCCAGGTGGAGCCCAAACTCATGAACGGTGAGATCATGACCTGAGCCAAAGTTGGACTTTCAACTGACTGAGCCACCCAGGTGCCCCTACAGCATCATATTTTCAACAGCTGGCTTCATACAGCTACTGTCAAGCATCCCTTTAAGTGAGCCAAGGGCATGATGATTCTAGAGCGCAGTTCAGAAAAACGAATTTGAGGACATAAGTCACTTCATTTGGATTGCTGGCTGTCTGGGCTTGAGTCAATGTCAAATGGAGACCGTTTAGCTGAAGGAGTGAGCCACACTCTTGTCTTCCAGACAGTCGCTGTGAACACTGACTTGTTCTTCTCACACCCAGCTTCCGGCAGGTGTCAGGATTTCCCTGGAGGTACAAGGCCCTCGTTCAACCCAGAGCAGTTCTGTTCTTTTTCATTCTTCCAGGTTCAGGATCAATCAGGCTTTGGTCCAATTTCCTGTTCTATCTTAAAACATAAAAAGGAGTCAGATGGCAATTCTTTTCATATCTTGTTACTGTTTTGCCCCCTTGGGAGCTGGTGGCATATCTATCACCACGTCTTCAGTGGTTTCTAGGTACCAGGTACTTGGCTGAGCCCACGATGGGCACAAGCCCATTTTGACCTCACATCCTCTGGGGAACCCAGGCTACTGTTGGAATTCCTGGTTCTCAGATGAGAAAACTGAGCTCAGGAGGGAAGTAGCTTGCCCAGCATCATCCTGTCGTGTATGGATATGAAGATAGGCTCCCCCTGACCCTTAACCAAGGCCCCTAACTTTCATCTCTCTCAACAGAGCTCTCTCCACTTCCTGGATTCCTGACCTTGACATGCTTCTGGTGACTTCCTGGTCCTCATGATTTTCTGGATGTCAGGCCTTGCTTCTCTGTTACAGTTACTTCCGGTTGTGGCTCTTTAGTTTCCAGGACCCTTACAAGGTCCTGGTGTCTCAGTATAGAATTCTGCTTAGGTTTTCATCTTAATTTCTCTGATCTTGAACCTTTACTGGTTTCTACTTCCAGTATTCCTTTAGTCCTTACTTTCTGCATCTGGACCACCCTTTCTTGGTCACACTTGTTGTTATTACTGCCTCTGCCCCCATGTGAACAAAGATAGAACTTTCAGTTTTTGTATAAGTCCTACAATCTTGATAGCTGTCGTCTACATCTGGTTTTCTAAAGGCCAGACGAAGAGAAGGGATATTCAACCTCATGGTGACATAAGCAACATAACATGCAGTAACAGGATATCATTAAAAAAAATTTTTTTTAACGTTTACTTATTTTTGAGAGAGAGAGAGAGAGAGACAGAGCGTGAGCAGGTGAGGGGTAGAGAGAGAGGGAGGCACAGAATCCAAAGCAGGCTCCAGACTCCAAGCTGTCAACACAGAGCCTGATGTGGGGCTCGAACTCACGAACTGTGAGATCATGACCTGAGCCCAAGTTGGCTGTTTAACTGACTGAGCCGCCCAGGCACCCCCAGAATATCTTTCTTAATATAGCAGTTCACCTCAGATATGCCATCTATGGAGACTTCATGGTAACATTGGCAGGATTTCATTGATCTGGCCATGCCTCACAAATGGAGAGTGTTAGTAATTTCCCAAGACCAGTTCTGGGCTACAAAGAATGTTATTAAGCAAACCAACAAAGGCATAAAGATTCCTGAAATGGCAAGTATCTTCTGTTCCCAGTGATTAAAACCAAATATGCTGTTTACTGCGTAGGTATGTGTAACTGTTGGACTGTTTCAAGCACACAATGGAATGGAATCAGTGACTAAGAGAGAATTGAAAACAAAATCTGTTCATTCACCCAGGCCTAGAGAAAGAGCCAAGGTCAAAGCTAACAAGATAATCTAAGGGCTAAGTCTGAAGAGAGGGGTGAACAAAAATGGAAGAATAAGCAATGACATCAAAAGCCAGAAGGCAAGAAAGCTGCGTGGAATGTGGCGTGAGGGATGGGTCAAGGCAAGGAGTTAAAACTGAGACCCTGGACAGTGGAAGCACTAAACTGTTACGTGGCCCGGGGGCCAGCCAGCCTGGCTGCTTAGAGGGTAGAGCGCAAACATGGTGACTCAGTGGCCCTCGAATGGGATGATTCACAAATCGCAAGAGTTACTCTTTGCTGTGCCAATTGAGGCCTTACTCAATTCTTTTTTTTTTTTTTAATGTTTTTTTAATTTATTTTTGAGAGAGAGAGAGAGAGAGAGACAGCATGAGCAGGGAAGGGTCAGAGAGAGAAGGAGTCACAGGATCTGAAGATAGGCTCCAGGCTCTGAGCTAGCTGTCTGCACAGAGCCTGACTCGGGGCTCGAACCCATGAACCATGAGATCATGACCTGAGCCGAAGTCGGACACTTAACTGACTGAGCCACCCAGGCGCCCCGAGGCCTCACTCAATTCTTACAAGATCTGAAATCTCATTCAAATAATAACTCTAGACAATTTCTGGAAGTGGAATAGCTAATCCTGAAAAATTTCCGTGGAACCATATAAGTTGCACCAATTATCTACTGGTGACTGGCACATTTTTGTGACGATGGATCTCTTTTTCAAGAAGCAGGAAATTAAAATAGTCCTTTTCACCCTGCAAATGTCAGCTTTAAATAAGGTCATGGTGACCCATTTAGGATGGCGGCTTCTTCATGCATAATGCTCAATCGGTTCACGAGAGCGGGCTAAAAAATGTCATAACTGGGTGTAAGATTTGTTAATTTTGTGCCGAACTCAGGAGAATCTTAAAGCCCTTAATGGTGGTGAACCAGGAGGTGAGATGTTGGCTTGGATGTGATGGGTGGGGTGTTCAGTCTTTTTATTTACTCAGGTTTGAGGAAGGGGAGAGAGAGAGAGAGAGAGAGAGAGAGAGAGAGAGGGAGAGAGAGAGGGAGGAAGCCTCCCTAAGCCCTTGAGGGGAAAACTTCTTCAGAGCAGAACCAAGTTTGGCAAGTCTCTGAGGTCTGGAGTGAAATACAATAAAATTTGCATTTATATAGCACTCCTTATGCTCTTGCTTTATATGCGCTATCCATATTAAATAAAAACACAATTAAGAGTTAGTTCTAAAATACCAGGTCAAACATATCAAACAAAATCAGGAATGGCAATTAGTGCTAGAATACCAGATCAAACAGATGGGTATTGAGTTTGGATTTAAGAAGAGAAATAGGATGTGCTGGTTGCATATCAATAGAGCAGTCGGTCTGGAGTTTGGGCCGATTCAGGGGGCTGGTGTTTGGGCTACAGGTAAAGCCGAGTTGGGAATTATTAGAGGTGGTGAAAACCCAGTGCAGCTAAAATCACTGGACGCGTACCCCGTGCTGTGTACTGGGCCCTATGCTGAATTCAGACTTGAATTCTGTTGTCACCCCATTTACAGTCCAGCTTAAAGAAAGAAGGCACGGACGAGAGCCCGTGGGGACCTTCAGTGTTTGTGGCAGCGTGTGATTTTATTCCAGGTATAAAAATTAGCCCATTCTGCTTGAACTGCTCTGAAAACCCAAGAACTCTGAGGCTCTGAACACCCAAAAGATTTAAAGACGAAGCTGAAACTTTGGGATATCTATGTCACTTGGTGTGACTATTTGTAGGATTCACTGCAGAAATATTAATATGTGTGATTATGGGGTCTTATCCCTGACTCTGTTGCGTGCGTTACATCGAATCTAATAGATTAAGTGCACTGTATCACCTTTCTAAAATCCAAAAAGGTCTGAATTCTGAAATCCATCAGACTTCAAAGGTTTTGGATAACGGGTTATGACCTGTCATAAAATGTTTTTGTTTTTGTTTTGTTTTGTTTTTGCCCAGCCTCTATTTCTTCACTATGCATTCCCTATTAATCCAATATCTGGCTTTCTTCTGCAGGCTCCAGCTGAAATTGCCCTCACCAGTGCCTCTTTTGGCCAGATTCCCTAGTTTTTGTTTGTCTTACTTCTCCTACATCTGGGGGCACAGGTCTGACATCCCCTTTACTGCTGGCTCTTTCCTTGACTTCATTCCGTGAGGCCCCAGTATTTACACTTCCCTACAGTCTCTTGACCGAACCTATTTTGTTTGCACCTTTCCTTAGGCCAGACGGTGCTCCCCACAGGGGCTCATTCAAAGTAGGAAACAAGAAATAATTATAAAGAAGGAATTCCCCAAGTCCTGATCTCTGATCTTGTACTCAACTATCCCGCCGCCTCTACCCCCCCCCCCCAACTCCATTCCGAGCTGTCACTTGGGCGGAGGGGCTCCTGAATCTACATATTCCGGTCCGTCCTGTCACTGGACTTCCTTTTCCAGCTGCTGCAGACATTTACTGATCTCTTCACCTAATGAATTATCTTTCTAGCACCTCATTTTCAAGTCTCCCCTCAGAAGTCACACCACCCTCTACACACTTGTGAATTGCTAGAAAGTAGACTTTGGTAGAAGGAGGGAGACTTTCTTTTTTATTTATTCTTTTTAGTTATTTTTACTGTATCTTCTGATTGTTGTCCCTCTGCATATAGTACTTAAAAATAAAATCATTTTCTTTTTTTTAATGTCTTTTATTTATTTTTGAGGGAGAGAGAGACAGAGACAGAGAGTGAACGGGGAAAGGGCAAAGAGAGAGGGAGACACAGACTCTGAAGCAGACTCCAGGCTCTGAGCTGTCAGCATAGAGCCCGATGTGGGGCTTGAACCCACGGACTACGAGGTCATGATCTGAGCCGAAGTCTGACGCTTAACCGACTGAGCCACTCAGGTGCCCCAATCATTTCTTTTTCAAAAAGAAAAGCACTTTGGGTCTGGCAAAGCACGGAAGACAGTAAGGAGATTGGCGAGCTGGTGTAGGGAGGGAGGAAGAGCTAGAGTATAGAAGGGTTTTAGGGCAGTGAAATGATAATATCTATTACCACAATGGGGGTGGGACATGTCATTATGCATTCCTCAAACCCATAGAAAGTACACCACCAAGGAGCACCCAGGTAACTCAGTCGGTTAAGTGTCCTGCTCTTGATTTTGGCTCATGGCACCATCATTAGGGCCCTGCGTGGTGCTCTGTGCTGGGCAGAGTCTGCTTGGGATTCTCTCTCTCCCTCTGCCCCTCCCCCATCTCTCTGTCTCTCAAAAATAAAATAAAATAATAAACTTGTAAAAAAAAAAAGCCTTAAAAAATAAAGTCTGTTAATTAAAAAAAGGGGGGGCATTTTGCTTGAGTGCTTGGAATTTATACTTATGACAGCCAGTATGGGCAAATTGATTATCATAAGAGGAGGACAGAGTTTGCTTCTACTTGGCTCCATCCACTTTCCCAGGCTGGGTCTGTGGGAGTCCCTGTTGACTGTTCTGTCATCCAGGTCCAGGAAATCACGGGCCTCCCCACTCTCCCTTTGGAAGAGCATTTGTACTTGGCCTTTGTCATCATCATCTTCTTCTTTTTCTCCTTCTCCTTCATGTTAATTTATTTTGAGAGAGAGAGAGGAAGGACAGAGAGAGGGGGAGAGAGAGAATCCCAGGCAGGCTTCCTGCTGTCAGCACAGAGGCTAACGTGCTCCATCTCGCGACCCTCAGATCATGAGCGGGAATCAAGAGTCGGGAATCAAGAGTCGGAGACTTAACCAACTGAGCCACCCAGGCCCCTGTACTTGGCCTTCTGGTGTAACTTTGGTCACCTCTGTGGGCTCTCTTCAGGTCACTTCTGAAACAGCTCCCAGAATTAGGCATTCTGCTTCTTTCTTTACCATTCTGTACAATATTCCTTATTCAAATGCATTTGCTTGCTTTCTTCGTATCATTTCTTTCTCCTCAAGTTTGGGCTTTTTCTTCACTCTGGGAGACCCCAGGTCACCATCCATACCATCTTGCCAACAGTTCTTTCCACCTCTTCCAATTCCACCACCTCAATCCTATCTGTCTCGGTTACCTCTCCAGTCTGGAAATCCTAGAATCTTCTTTCCCAGTCATTGTGCTGGCTCATTGCATCCCACATCCAACTTCTACATGGGCTTAGGTCTATTTTGTTCTTCTAGAGCCTCAGGCCACGCTGTAAACCGAACACTAAACTCTGATCTTGTTGGCTTGGTGTTTATGGGAATGTGTGGGTGATCAGTTTTACAGGTAGAGACAAGAACTGCGCACCTGGAAGGGACAGCTGTGTGCCTCCTGCCCATGTGTTCTGGAGCTCGAGCTGGTTCCAACTCGCTGAAGGGGCATCGCAGGGACTTCTGCTCGGATTGGAACACACCCTGGTGACCGTAACTTGCAAGATCTGTCCTAGAAGCATTCAGCAGAAGGTTATTTCAAATCTGGCTCCTTCCCGGGTCTTTAGGGGACGTTATGACTTCCCAGGAGGAGGGGTGTTTTAGAGGTTGGTCATTATGGTATAAAATGAACCTCTCTGGATTTTGGTCTGTGTATTTGTAGAGTGATTTTTAAAAAAAAATTTAACATTAATATTTTTAATTTCCAAGACCTCTCTTTTATTGTATGTGTGTTCTTTACCCCATAACACCTGATTTTATTTATTTATGTATTACGTATGTATGTATTTATTTATTTGTTCATTTACATCTGGGAGTGGGTTTTTATAGTTGCCCTCCCATCTCTTCATCAACTCTGACAAAGCTCAAGAGAGACAAGAATACGATCCTAAGGACCGGGGTCATTGAATTGCAGCCCATAGGCCAAATTCAGCCTGTTGCCAGAGAGCCTGCAAGCTAAGAATGGTTTTTACATTTTTAAGTCATTGGAAAAAATGTGGTCACGTGTGAACATGAAATGAAATGCAAACTTCAGTGACCATAAATAAAGTTTTATTGGAACACAGCCAATAAATACATGTTGTCTGTGGCTGTCTTTTTGCTCCCACAGCAGAGGGGAGAAGGTGTGAGACTTCAACGGCCTGGACAGTGGAATATGAACTGTCCGGCCTTGGCACAGAACGCTCGCTGTCCTCTGAAATGAACACACGGGCACAGAACGCACAGAGGACCCTGTGATCTTTCTGTGGGCAACTGGGGCTTTGAGCTTTCCAATTGTCAGGTCCCAGAGTGGCCGGACCCCAGGGAGGGGCTATTCAAATAAAAGACAATGGGCATAGCGCCC